>JASANG010003087.1:0-12559 GCA_030248215.1 Enoplolaimus lenunculus
TAATAGCTAATTTGCATATTTGCTTAATTGACAAGACAAAACTATGACTTTTTAAATTATTTCAATTAGGTTTTACTGAAGGTTTTTGGGTGCAAGGAATCTGAATAAATTGTTTACAAACCTCCAAAACCGATAATTGAATAGTTAGCTAATAGATAATTTGCATATTTTGCTTAATTGACAAGACAAAACTAGGACTTTTGACTTGTTGCATATTTCAGTATTAGGGTTACTGAAAAGTTTCCTTTAAGTTTTCAGATGTGTGAAATAGTTTTCTACGTACTCGGTATTACGATGTCCAATTATACAAATTAACGTTACGATTTTGTATTAGCACACGACGACAAAAATGTTAAAATTATGACATTTAAAATTTAGATTAGATAAAATAACTTTATATTGATTGGTGTTACATACGTTATTTCATAAGTAAACGCTACGTATTTTGTCATTTTAATTTAGTGCGTACGTTGTATTTTGTTACGGTGTGTCGTTGTTGTTTGTGCACAATCAAGTGGATATTTCGCAATTTATAGAGTGAGTGATTTCCTTAGTTTATATACGCATTACAACTGTATACAGTGCTTGATTTTTACCATGGAAAATCTTTAGAAGTGTTGAACCGATAGTGTGAAGTAGCGATACCGATATTTACACTAGAGTTGTACATTGTTCCTTAGTACTTCGAAACAGTACTGCTAGCAACTGATAGAAATAAGATTTTGGTGATATAATTAACTCATGATACGATAATATCACTTTATTCTTTGAAAGGGTAAAACGCCATAATTGCAGATTATGGCGAAAAAAAGAAAATCAGTGTACCTGCAAAAAAGAAAGATCAGCTTTGTAAAAAATGAAAAGCGACCAAATCAGGCCAGCCCAGAAAAACGCATGGAGAGAACAAAATACTACTACACGGAAGGCTGTGCTGCAGGCGCAAACCACACCTGAGAAAGCAGAACGCAGAGCCAGAGATTTCGCAGCAAAAAAGATTCTACGACAAGGCAACACAACGCCGGAAAAAACAGAGGAGCGGACGAAGAACACGACGCATTAAATACTGCTCGACAAGCTCAGACCTCGCAGGATAAAGCGAATAATCGGGCAAAAGATGCCGCAGCAAGAAAGATTCTACTACAAGGCAAAACAACACCGGAAAAAACGGAGGAGAGTACATAGAATGCTGCTGCAAAGAAAGCTGCGCGACAAGCTCAAAATACACCTGAGGAAGCAGAACGCAGAGACAGAGATTTCACAGCAAAAAAGAATGCTGCTGCAAAGCAGGCTGTGCGACAGAATGAAGACCCGTCTATTAAACAAAACGAACGACAAAAAGATGCTTCTCGAAACCGAAGTCACGAGCTAATCAGCAGCCTCACAAGCGAGCGTTGGAACCATCGGAAAACGATACAAGCGAAGAAGTAGTACATCACGAGCGACATCAGCAGCAAGCGGGGAATGGAGCGTGTCGGTTCCACTTTTTTAACAAATCAGTAACTCCTGTTTTGGATCTCTAGCGGACTGCTTCTACAATCAAATGATCAGCATGTCAGAAGAGGCATGTACTGTTTGTAATGAATCATTTCCAAACATTCGGATATCTTTAAAAGCTGAGTGTAGCAGATGCGCAAAAGACAAATGTAATCCGAAGAGGTTCAGTCGAGGAACCGGGATGGTACCGAGTGATGTTTCTGAATAATTGACTGGCCTATCTCAGATTGAGGAAATGATAATCGCACGTGTCCGTCCTTTCATGACTGTATACCGAATGCCTGCAGGATGCCAGCTTGGGTATAGAGGTCACATAATCTGCTTCCCTCAAGACGTAGCGGAGTTTGCCCAGTTTCTCCCTCCAGTTTTGTCTGCATTAGAAATTTTGGTGGCGAAATCCAATCCCGAGGATGCGACACGATTGATTTCAAGATAAGACACGACAAGGTTAGACATGCCTAGATTTGGCTAAAGGAAAACAACAGATGGTACGAAGATATTACAATCAATGAAGAAGCGATTGGTTATTTGGTCACTATAGATGAGTTTGATCCACAGCCGGAACAGATAATTTACCAGGAGTCCACGGGACATAGAAATGATGATGTTCAATCCAACACTGACAATGCAGCCGACGATGCTGAAGAAACCACGATGCAGAACGCTAGAACACAAATAAATTTGCATAGTGTCGATGACCCAGAAGAAAGCGACGATTTATTAGACCTAACATTTTGTATTTTACAATACGGTTTCGCTACGTGAAAAGGATATTGTCGAAAGTGCCCTCGATGAGGTGGCTTTAGGCCCAAGAGAGGTCAAAGGTGAAGTGATTGATTTGCTGACCCATAGATGAGTTTAAGACACCAGGTTTTATACCAATGACATTTCCAACGTTTTTTCCCGACGGCGAGCCTGATTTCATGGATCATGACGGATTTAAGAGAGAGAAGATCACAATTCTAGCTTATTTCCGTCACTTGATGAAACATCGCGACAGGTGACTTGCGAAGCATCCGCGATTCCGATATTTTGCGTTGAATACATTATTAAGATGGTGAGTTTTGGGAACAGGTTCTTTTTTGTACACCAGACAGAATCCTGAAGATTAAAATTTGCAAAAAGAAGATTTAGAACACATGTCGATTGAGGATAGGGTGGTTCTTGCCAGAAAAATTTTTCCATTCGGGCATAAGTTGCCGGGAAGGAGGTCGTTTTGGATGAAGAAACGAAAAACGAAACAAACTGATTGCAATGCTTGACGAAATTGGCGCGCTACCAACGGTTTTCTTTACACCTTCGGCCGCCGACACATACTGGCTTGATCTCCGTCGTCTAATTGATAACGAAGGATTGAACAGAAATACAGTTATACAAGAAAACCCGCTTCTATGTGTTTACTTTTTTCACTTTCGAGTTCCGGAATTGTTAAAGACGGTGTTTAGAGATCACAGAATTGATTTAAAGCACTATGTGGCAAAGTTTGAATTTCAGTCAGTATAGAGGGTCGGTTCATTTGCATGGTTTGGTTTGGTTAAGAAGAGCACCGGATGTTTTAGCAGCGATGTAGTGGTGATGATTTCGAAATTGTGAAAGTGGTGGGCTACTTTGACAGTTTTTGTTCGACATTGAATGTTGGGCGAGACAATAGTGGTCACGTTTTATCGCAATTTGCAGCTTATAGGGAAAGCGAAAAACCGAGTGTTATGCTTCTAAGTCGAATCACTGATGATAAAAAAGAACTTGATTTATTTCGGCTGCTTGAAGCATGTCAGAGGCATGTTGGTTATAAATCCTGTCTCCGCAAGGTTAAAGGAGAGATGATATGCCGGTTTAACTTTCCAAAAGAGAAACAAGAACAATCGTGTATAAAAGTTACGGAAGTAGACGGAAAAAAGACTATGAGTTCATAAGTAAACGAAACGATGAGCTGTTAAACACTTATAATCCATTGACTTTTTAAAGTCATCGTGCAAATATGGATTTTCAACCTATTGTGTCTCGCGAAAAAACTGTGAACTACGTTGCCAAATACGCTTCTAAGATGAAACTAGATCAGACAACCTAAACAGTGTCATGAACGGCCTGATCAAGAACGTGAATGCCGTTGCACCGGCCCAGAAAATCGCGCAAAAGCTCTTGCTGAAAACCATTGCGGATCGGGATTATGGCGCGCATTTTTAATGGACATTCTTCTAACTATTTGCTCACGAAAGTTTGTGCAGCTATTTTTGAATGGGATGCGTCAATTGAAACTGGGTGAAAGCGAATACGAGGATATCGGCAGTTGGAAATTTAGTTGACAAATACTTCGACCGACCGAAAGAGCATGACAGGTTTTGTCTAATTGATTTTTGGAAGACACTGCACGAAACAAAGAAAGGCGAAGATAAGCCAAACGAAAAACCCGCAATCGTCGTAGTACATCCACGATTGAACAAAAAGGCAACTGGAGAAGCTCGCGAAGTATATTGCCGAAATTACTTACTATGTTATAAACCGTGTCATTCCATGGAAGATTTGAGGAAGAAAGATAACAGTGGTGGTATGTTCAATACTTATGAAGAAGCGTACAGCCAATTCAGAACAACAGTGGTTTAGCAGAGTACGATAGTAATACACCTGTTGAAGAAGGTGAAGATGTTCATAGCCTCCAGGGTGCTCAAGTTGACGAATGGATGTACCTGGCAGCTGGCATAGCTCCATATACGACTGACGCTGTTGAAGCTGATATAGATTGGAGTAAATGGTTTGGTTGAAAACAAAAAACTATACGAATATGCACAACAGTGGTTAGAGCAGCACAAGGACGAGGAGGTTGCTGATGAAGATCTGTCAATCTACGAGTCTGAAAAATTATATAAATGATTTGCAAAAGTCTGTGTACCATCGGATACTATCTCAGTAGCATTCATCTTTGCCAATGCGTTTGTGAATGGGGCTACTCTGCCGTGCTTTGGAAAAAGGACGTAACTCCACAATATGTCAATTTTTAGAAAAAGGCATTGCCGGGACCAAAATTTTACGCTGATTCTCGTGGTGAAGTCAATTTTAACGTATCTCCTAACATTTGAGCACAGTAGTAGTATTACTGACAACAAAAAGGACGTAAGATTTATGTAAACCTGTCAGAAAAGGAGTAACTCCTGCGATTTTTGGAGTTACGTCGTTTTTACCCAAATTACAATACAAGAAAGATGTATATATTTTCATTACTAAGGAGTTACGTCCTTTTTAATAAGTAGGTATCCGTTACAGCAAACGTTTTTCGTACTACTAAGTTGATTTTTTCACCAAATCTGACTGTGTTTTTCCGCACAACGTTAGCATTAAAGTGATTTTTGATGATTCATAAATTCTGATAACACAAATCAATAGGAATTTTTAATGCAGAGTTTACATTTATCGTATTGCAACGATGAATTGTAAAAACACTTTCGAAGTTTAGCGACAGATCAGTGTTTAGTTTTTTGATTTTGCAAAATCGATCTCGGTTACATAGCATTCTAAAATTATTTTTAAAATTCAGTTGCTGTAGTTCCAGTAGCAGCTAGCTGTACGATTTAACTTTATCCAGAGACGTTACTAGAGGTAAGTCTAGTGTATTGATGCAAAAGTACAACACGACGGCGTAGACTGCGACTGTTGTGTTCAACACGCTGCACATCTTCAAAGAGCAAGAACAGCTCGAGATGCGTACGACTCAGACAAAACTCTACAATCTAAGGAAGACACCATGATCGTCTCAGCAGACTTACAGAAAGTAATTATGCTGCCTCGTTTACCTGGAATCAAATCGTGTGTGTTTACTCCTAGAATTATTGCATACAACGAAACATTTGCACTCCTGGGTTGTCAGGTTTCACCAATTGGTCAACAGTCAGTTGCAGTAGTGTGGCACGAAGCTACAAGCGGTCGTCAAGCAGCTGACATTACGAGTGCATTCTGGAAATTTTTTGTTCAATACAAAAAAGTGAAACATTTCATTCTGTGGTTAGATAATTGCAGTGGCCAAAATAAAAACTGGACGTTGTATTCAGCTATGATACGAGCTGTCAACAGTGACGAGTTGGCGGCGGAGGTCATCACATTAAAGTATCTCGAACCTGGACACACGTTCATGTCGGCTGATTCAATACATCACGCAGTGGAGCATGAGATGAAAAAAATGAGAAACATCGAAAATTTTGATGACTTCGTTATGGCGGTATCCAAGTCAGCATCTGGTCATGTTCTGCCGTTGGAAATGAAAGTTAGTTCCCTTTTCTCACAAGTACATACATCTCAGTTTCTATAAAGAATTGCTAATAATACCAATAAACGAATGTTATGCAATTGTTAGAAATGTGCCACCTATTTTGATCAACAGAAAATCAATACTTTAGTTTTTTAAACTATCCTAAGCGAAAGTTATGCTTTACACGTTCTAAACCTAATTGTTTAGTGTGATGATTTTCGTACATGGA
Source organism: Enoplolaimus lenunculus (assembly GCA_030248215.1). Classification (NCBI taxonomy): domain Eukaryota; kingdom Metazoa; phylum Nematoda; class Enoplea; order Enoplida; family Thoracostomopsidae; genus Enoplolaimus; species Enoplolaimus lenunculus. Next base: position 5,961 of record JASANG010003087.1, read on the forward strand.
CCAACGACTCCAGTGCAAAACAACTTCGCGAGCCCCGACCACTGCTAAGCAAAATTGCGGTAGCACAATTTCAACGCAGAAGTCGTGTTCTATGGTATATGACGGCCTTGAATGATACAGTATACAAACAATTTTGCTTTCTGAAGAAAAGTACTAAATTTGTTTTGCCCAGAGTTCGAAGCGGACCCCGCGGAATAAAACAGGAGCGCAAAAGTGCAATTACTAACAACTTGCTCAAATTCATGCGTACGGCAGCTAGACCATTTTGGCAAAATTTACCTGTCGCTACCCAACATTCAGGCGAATCTGAAGAAGAAGAAGATGATCTATGATTTATACAATTGCCAAAAATACATCAATTTATCAACTGCGTATAGCAGCAAACTTGCTCAATCCAATGTAAAACGGACGTAACTCGTTTTTTATGGAGTTACGTCACTTAAGTGTGAGTATTCTGAAATGTTACGTGCGATTTTTTGGAGATACGTCATTTTTTACTCACATATGTAAGCATATGTACATCGCAAAAAGGGAGTAACTCCCATATGCAAATGAGAAATGGCTATAATTGCTTAGCCAGCTCGTATAGCCACCTGAAATTTTGACATAAGCCGCGGGAATCCTTAAGCTAGCAGTATTCCAATTTTTGTTTCATTCCGACATTGCTGGCAAATCTTACAGCCACAGAAGCTAAAATCAAGTTATTTCAAAAACCGTAAAACTGGAGTTACATCATTTTTCTAAAGCACGGCAAAAAAAAAAAAAAACAAAATAGTTGTGAGGGGTAAAACCGCAGACCCAAGAAAAAAAGAGAGAAAAAAAAAAAAAAACACAAAAACACAAAAAAAAAAAAAAAAACCAAAAAAAAAAAGTAAAGAATTTTGGCTGTGGTGTGGGGGACAATTTTAATAAAATCGCGACATCTCAAATGAATAGTTAGTTATTTTTGAGTCAGTAAATGTCAAGTTTAACTCACTCTGAGTTTAGCTGATTTTCACTCTGAGTCGAGTTGATTCCGGTGCAGTTGATTAATTAAATCAGGATGAGTTAAATCAACTCAGAATTTTGAGTTCTGATTGTCCTAACTCAGACAGTGATTCTACTCATTCTGAGTTAAAATCAACTCATTAGAATTTACAGTGTACTGTTCCGTCCCTGTTCTTTACATTTAGCAGAATTGTCAGATCTTTTCGAATTTGTTAACCATGTACATTTTGTCGGAATCGGAATCATTTTTTTTTGCTCAAAATCGGAATTTAAGTTTTCGTAGTTTTGTTAATAAAAGTAAAATGAATGACTTGAGTTTTGTTGCAGTATGCCTGTTGGGTTGTTAAACGTAAAACTTAAAATATTAATGGGGCCCTGACAATTCACACACTGTAAATTTCAATGAGTTGATTAATTAACTCGAGTAAGAATTAGTTATTTCTGGTTATTTCTGAGTTAACAGCAAATAATAATTCAGTTTGAGCTGATTTAATTCTGGGTGAATTGATTAATTAACTCATAATGAGTTCAGTCAATTCAGAATGGTGAGTTCTTTGAAAAGACCTAATTCAGAGCTCAGGCTTCTGAGTGGATTCAACTCACTCTGAGTTAAAATCAACTCACTGGAATTTACAGTGCAGAGCACTGGATCAGTTTCGCTTTAATTTGAAATGCAGTTAAGCATTTTAAAGCATTTCGAACCTTTAACCCCTTCTCACATTGAGTTGCCTATAGGCAACTCAGCGCAGTGTATATACGTTAAATACTATATTGCACCGTGTTTAACAGTTGCAACACGTAGGTATACATAGTATTAAACCACCACAATACGTGAGAGCCCACTCGGGCTCCATATAGCTAAGTGGTGATGGTAAACGCCTCCCACTGCACTCACTGGAGTTCTAATCCTAGCATAAAGTAGGTCTCAGGGAAAAAGAAAATATTCATGTGAGAAGGGTTAAGCGAAAAATTTTCAGTTTACTATCTATAACCCCTTCTCACATTGAGTTGCCTGTAGGCAACTTAGAGCAGTGTATATGCGTTAAATAATATATATCGCACCGTGTTTAACAATTGCAACATGTATACATAGTACTAAATCACCACAAGACGTGAGAGTCCACTCGGGCTAAGATTATAAGCATATTCCTAAGTCTAAGCCTAAACGTAAGAATGAGTTTATTCCTAAGTCTAAGCCTATTAAGCCAGGCAAAAAATTAGTCAAAAGCTTAAGCTTACTCTATTCTAGTCCCACAAAAAACGTTCCGCCCCCGATCTTTACATGAGCCGAAATTTCCAGAAATGGTTCACTCTGCTCAACTTTAATTTCAAAAACACGGCCCATGTAAAGATCAGGGGCGGAACGATTGACGGTGTGGACTAGAAAGCTTACGCTTTATTCTAATTTTTTTGCTTGGCTTAGGCTGAGGCTTAGGTTTAGGAATATGCTAATCCTTACGCTTAAGCTGAGGCTTTTAGGTTTAGGAATATGCTTATAATACTGTTCCGCCCCTGTCATTCTTTACATTTGCCAAAAACAAACAGATGTTGACGAGACTTGCATGGATGCGACTGTTTGAAGTCCGATTACTAAAATCCGGTTCTGAACCTTCAAATTTAATAGCCAGGAGTCAACACCCAATCTGAACTTCTGTCGTAAACTTATTTCGAATAAATATTTGAATATCCGAAGGCCTAACGAATACAAACAATTATCCGAATATTCAATGCCCATTACTACCACACTACCGTTAATAAGAATTAAATGGTAAAGTAAATCCGGTTGAGGTATCTGATATGATACCATTCGCTTCCACCGTAGTATACATATCAATTCTAATCCGAATCACTGGTGTAATAACTGCTACTATCAGGTCAACGTAACCTTATGTTTTCGTTGCAGACTTTGTATTCCGGAGCACCTTTCAAGTTGTTGTTTCTATTGAGTATTTTATTATTATTTTTATTATTATTATTGTTGTTATTATTGTCATTGTTTTATCTCGTCTGGCTCGTGTTCGGTGCACCTGAACGGTTTTACATGTATACAACCATTGAATCCACTGAGTGAACTAGTCAAGGTTCTCAGTCTGAGGGAAACGTAACCACAATAAGGCTAAAGCAAAGGACATGGTTTACCATTCATTTTAGTGTCCGTATATATTATATATATTATGTATGTATATGGGCACATATTCTACTTATATATACATTCACCTATATGTGCATCTTTTCTAGAGGCCATATACAAGGCGGACATACATGGAATATATTCCCCTGAATTTTTAGAACAAGGCGAGTAAAAATAAAATAGGCTGTTTTACATGTTTAAAATTAACCTACAGTTTGGTTGTGGCTACGGATGCTTTTGCGTTAATTGGGATTGTTTCTTTGAAAATGTCTTTTTATTGAAGTTTCACCCTTCCAAAATGTAATCCTGGCAATCCTGAATCAGCCTTTTATGTATACATATGTGTATACATCAATATGAACACAAATTGTGGCATGTATACCTCAGTTATGCTTATGGATTCTGCTTTCTAAGATAGTATTTTGAAGATAAGGTGTGGTTAATTTGGTCCTTGTGTCTACATGGTTCTCTAGTAGGCAGATAAGATAGTTTGGCCCATGTATGGAACAGAGCCGGAAGAGTAGTATAAACATATTCCTGAAGCCTAAGCCTAAGCGTATGGATGAACCTGTTCCTAAGCCTAAGCCTAAGCGTATGGATGGACCTGTTCCCTAAGCCTAAGCCTAAGCGTATGGATGAACCTGTTCCTAAGCCTAAGCCTAAGCGTATGGATGAGCCTGTTCCTAAGCCTAAGCCTAAGCGTATGGATGAACCTGTTCCTAAGCCTAAGCCTATGCGTATGGATGAACCTGTTCCTAAGCCTAAGCCTAAGCGTATGGATGAAACCTGTTCCTAAGCCTAAGCCTAAGCGTATGGATGAACCTGTTCCTAAGCCTAAGCCTAAGCGTATGGATGAAACTGTCCTCCTAAGCCTAAGCTTAAGATTAAGCATAGGGATGAGCGTATTCCTAAGCCTAAGCCTAAGCCTTAGCCTAAGCAAAAAATTAGTCTAAAGCTTAAACTAGGTCTATTATAGCCCCTTCAGAAAACGTTCCGGCCCTGTTGTATACATGGGCCGATAGTTCTATACTAATGCGGTATCATACAGAGTCGTGTGTGTTAAGTTTGGTGATCTTAGACTTGAACTTAAACTCCGGATGAAACAGTTGTGGTCGTTTAGTCAGGAACAAATCATTTGACGGGTTTTCGCTTATTATCTGTAGCCGGTGTTTGTTTTAAAATGGTGCTGTTTGGTAAATTTTGTATATTTTCGCGTCGAATTCACCTGATTACTTTCTTCTTCAGTATCCCAGATACCGGAGCCAAAAAGCTTCAGTATCCCAGATACCGGAGCCAAAAAAGCTTCAGTATCCCAGATACCGGAGCCTAAAAAGCTTCAGTATCCCAGATACCGGAGCCAAAAAAGCTTCAGTATCCCAGATACTAGAGCCAAAAAAGCTTCAGTATCCCAGAAACTAGAGCCAAAAAAGCTTCAGTGTCCAGGATGAAGCTTTTTGGCTTCAGCGTCCAGGAGACGGAAACTTTTTTGGCTTCAGTGTTCATGACACTACTCTCTCAAAAGTCACCTGGTGTACGCATGTTATTGTGGAAGTTGCATTACAAGTCATGCAAAAATATTCTTCAGACGGTTTAAAAATGTGGGGAACTTGCACACCAGAGCAAGTTGTCGAAATAAGCTAAATTGCAACAAATTGTTTCAGGCGTCAATTTTTATTTTCTAAACTGCAGGGTGCAACGGTGCAATCGGAGGAATACCGGACCCGGAGGCCGATTTTTCGTCGGAGCCGGAACCAGATCTCCGGTTGTACCCTGCTAAAAGCTGATACTCGTAATTTGTCACAAAACCGTGAAAATTCTATTCCTGCGTCTATGAATATCGGATGCGGAAAACAAATTGCAGTTTTGCAAGAATTTCAGACGGAGCAAGAATTTCGGTGAAATCTTTTCGAAAATACAAATTTTAATTTTACATGATCCGGAAAAAAGATTTGAAAATTTTATTATTTTCCAGCAAACGTTTTTTGATTGGACGAATAAATACACTGTAAATTCCAATGAGTTGATTAATCAATTCAGCTAGCGAGTTCGTTATTTCTGAATTATATCAGTAAACATTAACTTACTCTGATTGAGTTGATACTTACTCTTAGTTGAGTTGACTGTGGGTGAGCTTGATTAACTAACTCTGATAAATGAATTTGAATCAATTCAAAAATTCTGAGTCCTGATGTTCCTAACTCAGACTGAATGATTCAAGTCGCATTTCCAGCTCGATATCAACTCACTGAAATTTACAATGTGGTCAAGTTTTCACACAAGGATTTCGAACGTTTATAGTAATTACTTTTAAAGCTGGTTACAGAGAAGGTTCGTATTAAAAACCTCCGGCCTCGCAGTCAGATACGTTGACTAATACGCCACGCGGTCCGCTATTGTAACTGGTAATACTGCCGATGATAAGCGAGGATACGCCAAGTAAATAACTGTTTCACCTCGTTAATATAAAGCAGACCTACGGCTATTTTGTTGTGACAGTGGCTCACGTTTGGCATTTATCTGTTTGTGTTCGAAAAGTAAAGTATATATATTTACTTAAGTAGGCGACTTAAGTATTACTTCAATAGAAACTGAGTTTAAATACTTCAGTAAGATTTCAGGAACCCAACCATTATTAAAATTAGCGAACTTGGTTGCAAAAAAAGCTTATGCTGTGCTGTAGACCCGTATTCTCTAAAGTATGTACCACGTATCATCTGTTGGACAATGGTCTTGTAGCTGTTGAACCAGGCCCGTACCCAGCTTACCTTGCAAGGGGGGCTAAAAATTTTTTCAACAAGCATACAAGGGTTTTCAATGACTTACAAGCAAGGTTGAAAAATGTTTTTCTTTTAGGGATGCCAACCAATTTTCCAGGAGGGGGCTGAGCTCGCCTCGGCGCGCCACTTGGATACGGACCCGTTTTGAACCAAAGGAAAAGTTCGAAATTCAGCAGAAATCCGGGAATTTTTACTGTCGTAACAGCGTCAATTTTGAGATCCGCAATTGCAGGAGTTCGTCTGCTGAATGTCATATCGCTATCAACAGGTGAAAGTGCTATACGTATTTGAGAATATGGTCTAATATATATAAATTGCAGTGCCGCAGAAATCATATTAGTGATACTGGCTGTCTTTTACACTATAAACTTTATAATATTTGAAATTTCATACATAGGAACTCTCAGATCGGTAGTAAAAGTTTTTGAGACTTCAGTTCAGTAACAATTCTGTTGGCCTACTAAATTTAGCACATCGTTCAGTTCAATACTTAAGACTTTTTAAACAAAACAAAATTAAGTGTATCACAGTTCGCTTTTAAAAGTAAATTTTTTGACAATCTTGCAGTCGTAAAGTGTATTCCGACCGTTGCTGTACAACCACAATTTTCGTATAACAATCATAAATATTAATGAAACAATTTGTCACAACTGACACTGCTGGCTGGCATCAATACCGAAGTGTCAGTTTCAGTGGCGGATCCA
>JASANG010001736.1:0-12545 GCA_030248215.1 Enoplolaimus lenunculus
TCTTCCCATAAATTTCGTCGCATACGGTATTTTAACGCTCACCATTCTCCCCTGAATGAGTTTCATAGGTTTACATTTCCTTGTACCGGCAATGGCTGCTCAAAGACACGGGATTTTCCGAACGGCTGACTGATGCAAAACATTTCAAAGGCAACAGTACACATAATTCGCATAGTCACTCGAGTCCTTTGAATATAATCAGATAAAACGAACCTTGCCCTTATGTATCTTGTTTTACTGGTGCTCGTTAATAATTCATAGAAACCTTTTGTTCATTACCTAGGAATACAGCCGCCGCCAATAACGTTTGACATATTCCAATATCAGTCAGGGTGCCAACAAATGTTCGCATTCGGTTTCAGATTCGGCAAAAACTGAAGGTTGGGAAACAGATTCGATTGTGACATAGCCGAATTTAGTAAGTTTCGGAAATTCAAAATCTTTCAGTAAATCAGTACTCGACGTTTTGTACATCAACCTGGTTTTCAAAGAATTCGCGTTTTGATATTGAAAATTCACTTCATTTAGATAAAAGTATTATATAAAATGAAAACTGTGCAAATCGAATCATATGCAGGTAAAACAAACATGTGGACATGTGAATTTTTAAATATCAAAACGCGAATTCTTTGAAAACCAGGTTGATGTACAAAACGTCGAGTACTGATTTACTGAAAGATTTTGAATTTCCGAAACTTACTAAATTCGGCTATGTCACAATCGAATCTGTTTCCCAACCTTCAGTTTTTGCCGAATCTGAAACCGAATGCGAACATTTGTTGGCACCCTGACTGATATTGGAATATGTCAAACGTTATTGGCGGCGGCTGTATTCCTAGGTAATGAACAAAAGGTTTCTATGAATTATTAACGAGCACCAGTAAAACAAGATACATAAGGCAAGGTTCGTTTTATCTGATTATATTCAAAAGACTCGAGTGACTATGCGAATTATGTGTACTGTTGCCTTTGAAATGTTTTGCATCAGTCAGCCGTTCGGAAAATCCCGTGTCTTTGACAGCCATTGCCGGTACAAGGAAATGTAAACCTATGAAACTCATTCAGGGGAGAATGGTGAGCGTTAAAATACCGTATGCGACGAAATTTATGGGAAGACGAGAGGAAATGGCTGTTTTGCATGGTGTAAAATGACCTGCTGGATTCAAAACGTTTTCTCGTTCGCTCGCGAAAAAGGTTTAAATGAGGATAGTGTAAAACTTCCGAATTTATGGGACACCATTAGTGGCAACAAGTGAATTTAAGTTTTGGCGTGGAATAATCGGAGGTCATCAGAAAATCAGAAACTCATGAGTGAAGCGAGCTAAAGCAGTCACACTTGTTTTTTGTAAGTATATATTAAATCCCAAGACACTATTGGCTTTTTTGACATAAAAGCCTCTCAATTGCTGCAACCTCGCGAGCAAAGCGATGTGGAAGGTAGACGTATTCTTGCGTCAAATCATACGGTAAAATCAAGTTTTCAATCCATTTATATACTCATATGCTGCAATTTTCGCTCTTTTTGGACATATGTGTCCTTGTGGACATATACACACGGTCACTGTTAATGTGTTGCATGAAAATTAGTTACATGACGTCTGAAAACGTTATTTTATATCATATTTAGTTGCAAATTATGTTTAAGAATCGTTTAATATTTTTCCATTTTTTCCACCCAGATAAAATTTGAAGTTTAGTGGGATATCTCTACATTATAGGTTGGCTTGTAAAAAAGCCTTTTTTCGGATCTTTCCTGAAATTTAGTGGGATATATTCCCCTACCCCCCCCCCCTTGTGTTGTGTATTTCCCTGAGTGGCCCTTGAATCCGCCAGTGACATTTGTAGTTTCAATTCCAATTCTGATTCTAAGTCGGTTTGTCTTCTAATCTTCAATACTGTGTAACATTGTATTTGAAATTTTAATATTTCTTGTGATGTCGCCTACATGTCCGTAAGTATTATTATGCTAGAGATTTATGAATATTGCTGCGAATTTGAGCTGGTGCAAAATTTCGTGGCTAATTTGTTTGTACGCTAGATAGGTATGATATTTACGCTGAGGTCACTAATTAGCCTAATAGCGTTTCTTAACTTTAAGAGCACAATGAAATAAGACAATGTTGTGCTTTCGTGTTACAGAATGTGATCGGTCTATTAAAGGACTGTATATTTTCGTTTGCAATTAATGCGTTGTGTGCGTTCTATTTTTCTTTATACCCCACAGTGTTGTAATTTGGTAAAGATTGGGTTATTTTAAATCTTGTTTCATCTTATCTAAGTCTGACCCATGACAAGTTATCGATGTGTAAGATTTAATATTTTTTGGGCGGTGTATCACCCCCCATCCGTTCCCGTGCTGGTTTTTTGTTCAAGAAGAACGTGTCTGGTTGATTCTGCGTTCACACCCGGTATAAAGTTTTAAATCAGATTAATCGGAACATATGTAGTAACATCAAGCGCGTAAGCAGGATTTGTTTTCGGTGGGGGTCTGCTCTGTTACAAATACAAATTCCACAAACAACTAATGCTTGACATCTACACTGTTGTTCAGATTTTTCGCAAGATACCACCTATATTATGATACTGGCTCCGATTCAAGTTGCCATATGTCGGTATTGGTTCTTGCAATACTGGCTGCTGTGGGGGTGTGTTTTCAGTCATTTTTTCTGCCAGATGTTTCACAGTAAATTTGTAATTACTTATTTATAGTGTCTGTGTTTCGATAATTTTGTTTTTACTTTTATTTAGCTGAATGATCCTAAACAATTTGAAACACGTAATATCATATTGATGGCTTTACTGAGAAAACTATGCGAAGCGCAACAAATGCTTCATTCTCACATTACCGAAATTACAAGCAACACATCTGGTGGCGGCAGTAGCAGCGGTTCGGCAACAGTCAATGGTCTAAATTTCGCATCAAACGTCAAAGATGGGTCTGATGGTGGACGGTGTCATATTGTGCCTGAAGTATGTGGGTGTAGTGTGGATAGCTTTTCGGGTCCAATCACGGGGACCGCCATAATGCGCCGTTCACAATGACAAAGTTTGCTTGGGCACAGAAAATGTCATAGGGTAGGGGTAACGAGTGAGGGGTTTTGAGCAAAATGTATAATAGGTAACAGTGTAAACACACAGAGCTGCACGCTATCCGCGGGTAACACGGGTACGGATAAGAAAATTTTGACGCGGGTATACCCGTTGGTAAAGAATTTCAAAGCGCAGGTAAACATTTATGATTCATTACTCGAGTTTTTTGTAACGTAAATCGAGTGACTAACATCTATACACTGTAAAAGTACGCAATTGTGTTGATCACAGAAGTAAAAATAAGGGCGGGTAAAGGCGGGTAGTGGGAAAACGAATTTTGCGCAGGTATGCCCGCGGGTAAAAAAATATAAAATTTCCGCGGGTAAAGCGCAGCGCGGATGAAAATTTTTTACGCACTAACACCTTTGGTGACACATATTGACCAATATTTTCACTCTATATTTACCTGTCTGTACGCCACTCTTGCCCATATTTACCTGCCGACGCCTACAGATGGCTACTGCTGAATTTGATACGGCGTCCGTTCGTACCTTTTCTTACGGCGGGACGTAGTTCAGTGTCTATTTTTGTGTGATGTGGGGGCACCGGCAGGGTAAATATAAGAGCTCCACAGGTCACTAAATGTTAGATTTTTTAGATAATTACACGTAAGAACCCTTCCAATAATACTTCCTGGTTTGAAATTTTTCCTAACTCAATTTAGAATCTGGTAAATGATTTTGCAGGCGGCTTCTTGGTGATCAGTTGATTCCATCATAAATGTCTCTAAATTTTCGTCTACAGGCGATAGCGATTTAAAGACGCTATATATACAGTTCGATTATAAGAATGTAGCGAATTTGTTATTTTAGAATGATTCAAACCTTGGTTCATTGTTTCGAAAGGTACAAGACTTAGACAACAATTCATGATTCCGCTTTCGACTTGTTCAATTCTGGATTGTTCTAAATTTTGGCTTTGGCTACGATATGCATAAATGGTGCCACAAATTGACTTGAATATGTTTGTTTTAGATAAATCTATCAGATTTTTCAATGAGTAATGAAAAAAGCAACGGGACCAACAACAAAAGTCAACGTGGACATTCGATATTGTACGCCAACGAAAATGGCGAATCCAATGTAGGTTTGATGTGTTAGTGCTAAAGTTGATCTGGAGTCGGAAATTTGATACGGACTAGAAGCCGCGCCTAAAGGCCTGAGGTCGTTGCCTGGCCGGTACCAACTGGGACCAATGAATATTTTTGTAAAAATGTATCTTGACACGTGTTGTTGAAAAATGAAACGTCGAGTCGAAACAATGTTTTTGGATAGGTATACTATACTGTAACGTAAAAGCAACGCAAATACATGTGTTATAAAATTTTTGCATGACCTAAACACTACATTCTTATCCAGGCAAGTGAAGCTGGTATTTATAATTTGGCTGTCCTGTTTTCAGTGAGGCGCCAACGAATTAAAAAGTAGCCCCCAAAGTACAGGGGCACGTCTAGTTAATGCACGTATACGGCTTCATCTGAATGTAAATTTTGAGATTTGAGTTCAGAGGTCAAGCTCTTGCTAATTTTGTTCACGTGCTTTTGGAATGTTTCCTATCGATAGCACAATGAAACCACTCTCGAATTGTTTATCAAACGTAGCCCCCCTGTCTAATATCCTGTCTACGCCGTTCAATGAAAATTAACAATTGCTATATATTCTACGACTGTCAACTGTTTTCTGACAGTCAATAAAGGCCTTTTAGGTGCAGCAAAATCGATGTTTCAAGTATGTTAAGGACATAATAACTTGCACTAGTTTTCTTGAATTGTTTTAGTCAGCTAAAATTAAACCACCCCCGAGTGTTTCGGTAACTTTTGTTCAATTTGTTTTTCGTTTCCAACGCGGTTGGCGTTGAAATCTCAAAATTTGGTTTTTTCCTAGCCTGATCTTCTATTTCACTGTGTTGTATTTTGACATTTTTACATTTTTAGAGTTGCAATACAGTAGCCAACAACACGTCAGATAACGGACACAGTGGTAATCAACCAGCTGTCCTAGGACAACCCGCGCGCCGGCGGAGCTGAATGGCAAAAGAGGAGCTAAACAAAACCAGCACTGCAATTTCCGTCCGAGAAGAAAAGCCTGAATATGAACGCTAACGAAATAATATGCCAAAAGAGAAAAAACTGAATTCGCGTGTTCCAGTAAATACTCAGTTCATAATATTCGTCATCTAACAACTCTACCGACGTCATCAATCTCGAAAAAGACGACAAAGCAACCGAAAATGAAAGGGAAGAAGCACATACACAACTTAAGACACCACCACAACCAAAACCACTTCCAGAGGAAAAATTTTCACGATCTATTAGATTATACGATAAGAATTTTAATTGAAACTTATTTATTTGACAGCACAATCGACTATTACTACTAGCGATCACTCAAAAAAGGAAGAATTTTTTGCTAAAATTTCTTAGATCTACTACCAATCGATTTTTCTACTCATTTCTTTCAAATTCAGAAGTTATCCAAATGGAATTTTTGATTTTTAGCAACATTTAATGACATCAAACTAACAAAACTGAAAACCCACACCAGGTTTTAATATCAAAATCGATTGAAAAATGCGTCATTCATATGCTAAAAAACGCGATTGCATCGAGTTATACGCATATTTAAAGAAAGTAGCGATGTACTTGTCTCGACCTCGTTAATCCAATGCCACGCCCTCATAGGTATGACCAACATAAAATAGCAAACAGATTTCCCATCCTTCAATCTTTCTTCAATACTCGAAGATTTATTAAACAAACACAAACTCTTAATATGTTTCAAAAATTCATGCAATCTGCGCTGAAAAGAAGCTAATACAGCCCTGTTCATATCTTGTTTGTGTCTGTTGACTTTTCCAAACAGCAATGACCAGGAATAACGCGAAACTGCCGTTAGTTTGATTTACATCTCGCGAAGACGTAACATTTGTTGAGTAGAGTTAAAGATTAAATAAATTTATGAACTTGTGTTCAGAGGATGTATTGTTTTTCTGTTTTCTCGCATGACGCCTGATTCACAATCTGAGCGATTGGTATTTTACCAAATGCGAACCTTGATTTATTGAGCAAAGCGAGACTCCGAGCAAACCTCTGAGTTTCCGAAGCGTTTTATGATTTGTACTAGGAGTCGAAAGGATGTCTGTCCGTCCGTCTTTCCGTTCGAAACGAATTTCAGGAACCTCTTCACCGATTTTGATCAACTTTCTTTGAATCGCATTGGAGTTTTATAGTTTAAAGCCATTGATGAGCTACAGCGAATTTGCATAATTAGTTAAGCCTAATTTAGACTTTTACATTATTTCAATAATTATTAGGTACAAGCAATCTAATTTTAGCAGCAAAAAGTTTTTGGCGAAGAATCTGAAGAAATTTTTACAAAGCGTCAAAACCGATATAAATAAATAGCTGCTAGCTAGAACTAATTTGCACATTAGTTTAATTGCTTAAGTGTGTTACAGCTTCGTTAATATATGTAGTCCCACTGCAACTTGTGCGACGTTACAACACGAATTCAAAATATTTGCACCTTTCCTTCGTGCAATTGTTCAAAAATCTGAATCCGCGACTTCTTTTAAATGTTGCCAATTGTTTACCAATCTCATAATATACATTTCTTTCAGTTTCAGTATTTTTCATTATTTTATTCTGTGTTCAATACAGTTTGATAAACAAATTAAGGAATTTATCATATAGAGACTTGCTAAACTTTGTTTTATGTAAATAACCAGCGATATATATATATATGTACTCAGCTATTGAGGAACAAAACTCTGAGCGAAGCTCGTTTCCGAAGCGTTTTTTTAAATTTACATGATTTGCAGCCGTAACATTAAGTCCGTAACCCTGCGCTTGGTATACATAATATGTCCTTACGATAATTAGTATAGCGCAAATTCAACATGCGACGCGTCAAGTATTATGTTATGATGAACTGTTCGTTTTATTTTATTATCCACGAACCAGCCACGAGACATTTATTCTGTATAACCTATATGTTTAAAATTTAGAATCCTGTTGCACTACAAGAGCGATAGCCAAAGGTGCAACCGCAATCCCAATGATTTGAAATGTTTTTCAAAAAACTTGTTTTCCTGTGATATTTTCACTTTAAAAATGTGTTTGTGTTTAGCTTTTATGCTGTACGCAGACTTTTGAAAAAGGATATGACGCTCATGAGCCACAAGCCTAGATAGATGCATAAGACTCAGGATAATATGAGCCATGGACCAGCATGGGCTCGCTAAGTGTAACTGTGTCTTTGCATCTGCCTTGAAGTCCACTCGTTAAAAAACCACAAGTTTGTTTTTCACGCAACGTTAAGCTTAGACGTAACCCAGTTTAGACTAGCTTAGTTTGCTCATGCTCAGCTTAGCTAAGTTTAGTTCCTGTTTCAGCAAAATATAGTTTCTGTTGAACGCATGAAATGCATAACGGCGCAGATATGTAGCACTTTAAAATATAGTTGTAAGCTAAGCTTGCATGTCTGATTTAGTTGCTGAGGTGTGTAACAACTTTGATCAATTATGTGCTCTGAATAGAAATATTAAATTATTTCCATTGTTAACCACGTAGTTTTAGCCAAGATAGAAACAAATTCATTTAAGAGTACGAATATCAAGCGTTCCTGTGCAGCGCATGTAGGTAGTATTTTCTTACAACTGATTCACAGTAACAAGCAATAAATCTATCCATGACTTGATAAAACGCTACGATTTGAAATAACCACGTCGATTAAACGAATCCCTTACTCTATTGTTGCGAATGCTTTTTGTTATCAGCAAGGAGCTTAGATTCCAAACTGTATTCAGTCAAGCTGATACTCAGCATTTCCTTGCTTGAAATTCTGTATATTTTAACTGTGTTGCGCTGAAAATCTGTGATCAAAAATGAATTTGTCAATAAATACGCAACGCCCATCCAACATAAGCGCGTCAAAAAACAGCCACAACAAACAAAAAAAAAACAACCCACCACAAAAAACAAAAAAAAAAAAAAAAAAAAAACCACAAACAAAAAAAAAAAAAAAAAAAAAAAAAAAAAAACAAAAAAAAAAACAAAACACAAACAAAAACACAAACAAAAAAAAAAAAAAAAAACAAAAAAACAACCCAACAAAACCACAAAAAAACAAAAAAAACACAAAAAACAACAAAAACCAAACACAACACAAAAACCACCACAACCAACCACAACAAAAAAAAACGCAAGAAAAGGGAAAACCCCCCAAAACCAAAACAAAAAAAAGACCAAAACGGCCCCCGCCCCCCCCCACCCCCCCACACACCATGACGAATAATCTCCATCGACACTGAGTCATTCCTTAACTTGGAACCAACGCGAATTACACCAGTTTTTTCTCTTTTGGCAATAATTATTATCGTTAGCGTTCATATTAACAGGCACATTTTCTTCATCGGATACGGAAATTGCAAGTGCATGGAATTTGATGTTGTTACTTTTTTTGACCCCACTCAGCATCCGCCGGCAAATTTGTTACATTGATAAATGAACGAGAAACCACCCTTCTCACTTTTTTTCATGTTGTCCTAGGAAAGCTGGTTGATTACCACTGTGTCCGTTATCTGATGTGTTGTTGGCTACTGTATTGCAACTCTAAAAATGTAACAATGTCAAAATACAACACAGTGAAATAGAAGATCAGGCTAGGAAAAAACCAAATGTTTGAGATTTCAACGCCAACCGCGTTAAAAACGAAAAACAAATTGAACAAAAGTTACCGAAACACTCGGGGGTGGTTTAATTTTAGCTGACTAAAAACAATTCAAGAAAATAGTGCAAGTTATTATGTCCTTAACATACTTGAAACATCGATTTTGCTGCGCCTAAAAGGCCTTTATTACTGTCAAAAAACAGTTGACAGTCGTAGAATATATAGCAATTGTTAATTTTCATTGAACGGCGTAAGACAGGATATTAGACAGGGGGGCTACGTTTGATAAACAATTCGAGAGTGGTTTATTGTACTATCTATAAAACATTCCAAAAGCACTGAACAAAATTAGCAAGAGCTTAACCTCTGAACTCAAATCTCAAAATTTACATTCATGAAGCCGTATACGTGCATTAACTAGACGTGCCCCTGTACTTTGGGGGCTAATTCTTAATTCGCTGGCGCCTCACTGAAAAGAGGACACCAAATTATAAATACTAGCTTCACTTGACTGGATAAGAATTAGTGTTTAGGTCATGAAAAATTTTATAACACATGTATTTCGTTACTTTTACGTTACAGTATAGTATTCCTATCCAAAAACATTGTTTCGACTCGACGTTTCATTTTTCAACAACACGTGTCAAGATACATTTTTACAAAAATATGCATTGGTCCCAGTTGGTACCGGCCAGGCCACAATCTCAGGCCTTTAGGCGCGGCTTCTAGTCCGTATCAAACCTCCGGCTCCAGATCAACTTTAGCACTAAGACATCAAACCTACATTGGATTCGCCATTTTCGTTGGCGTACAATATCGAATGTCCACGTTGACTTTTGTTGTTGGTCCAGTTGCTTTTTTCAATACTCATTGAACAATCTGAGAGATTTATCTAAAACAAACATATTCAAGTCAATTTGTAGCAGCATTTAGGTATATCGTAGCCAAAGCCATAACTTAGAACAATCCAGAATTGAACAAGTCGAAAGCGGAATCATGAATTGCCGTCTAAGTTTCGTACCTTTCGAAACAATGAACCAAGGTTTAAATAATTCTAAAATAACAAATTCGCTACATTCTTATAATCGAACTGTATAGATCGCCCCTTTAAATCGCTATCGCCTGTAGACGAAAATTTAGAGACATTTATGATGGAATCAACTGATCACCAAGAAACAGCCTGCAAATCATTTACCAGATTCTAAATTGAGTTAGAAAAAATTTCAAACCAGAAAGTATTGGAACGGTATATTCTCTTCGAAAGGTTTTACGTGAAATAATCTAAAAAATCTAAAAATTAGTGACCTGTGGAGCTCTTATATTTACTATGCCGGTGCCCCCATATCACACAAAAATAGACACTGAACTACGTCCCGCCGTAAGAAAAGGTACGAACGGACGCCGTATCAAATTCAGCAGTAGCCATCTGTAGGCGTCGGCAGGTAAATATGGGCAAGAGTGGCGTACAGACAGGTAAATATAGAGTGAAAATATTGGTCAATATGTGTCACCGAAGGTGTTAGTGGGTAAAAAATTTTCACCCGCGCTGCGCTTTACCCGCGGAAATTTTATATTTTTTTATCCGCGGGTATACCTGCGCAAAATTCCTTTTCCCACTACCCGCCTTTACCCGCCCTTATTTTTACTTCTGTGATCAACAGAATTGCGTACTTTTACAGTGTATAGATGTTAGTCACTCGATTTACGTTACAAAAAACTCGAGTAATGAATCATAAATGTTTACCTGCGCTTTGAAATTCTTTACCAACGGGTATACCGCGTCAAAATTTTCTTACCCGTACCCGTGTTACCCGCGGATAGCGTGCAGCTCTGCGTGTTTACAGTGTTACCTAGTATACGTTTTGTTCAAAACCCCTCACTCGTTACCTCTACCCTATGACATTTTCTGTGCCCAAACAAACTTTGCCACTGTGAACGGTGCATTATGGCGCCCGTGATTGGACCCGAAAAGCTATCCACACTACACCCACATACTTCAGGCACAATATGACAGCGTCCACCACCAGACGACCCATCTTTGACGTTTGAAGCGAAATTTAGACCATTGACTGTTGCCGAACCGCTGCTACTGCCGCCACCAGATGTGTTGCTTGTAATTTCGGTAATGTGAGAATGAAGCATTTGTTGCGCTTCGCATAGTTTTCTCAGTAAAGCCATCAATATGATATTACGTGTTTCAAATTGTTTAGGATCATTCAGCTAAATAAAAGTAAAAACAAAATTATCGAAACACAGACACTATAAATAAGTAATTACAAATTTACTGTGAAACATCTGGCAGAAAAAATGACTGAAAACACACCCCCACAGTAGCCAGTATTGCAAGAACCAATACCGACATATGGCAACTTGAATCGGAGCCAGTATCATAATATAGGTGGTATCTTGCGAAAAATCTGAACAACAGTGTAGATGTCAAGCATTAGATGTTTGTGGAATTTGTATTTGTAACAGAGCAGACCCCCACCGAAAACAAATCCTGCTTACGCGCTTGATGTTACTACATATGTTCCGATTAATCTGATTTAAAACTTTATACCGGGTGTGAACGCAGAATCAACCAGATACGTTCTTCTTGAACAAAAAACCAGCACGGGAACGGATGGGGTGATACACCGCCCAAAAAATATTAAATCTTACACATCGATAACTTGTCATGGGTCAGACTTAGATAAGATGAAACAAGATTTAAAATAACCCAATCTTTACCAAATTACAACACTGTGGGGTATAAAGAAAAATAGAACGCACACAACGCATTAATTGCAAACGAAAATATACAGTCCTTTAATAGACCGATCACATTCTGTAACACGAAAGCACAACATTGTCTTATTTCATTGTGCTCTTAAAGTTAAGAAACGCTATTAGGCTAATTAGTGACCTCAGCGTAAATATCATACCTATCTAGCGTACAAACAAATTAGCCACGAAATTTTGCACCAGCTCAAATTCGCAGCAATATTCATAAATCTCTAGCATAATAATACTTACGGACATGTAGGCGACATCACAAGAAATATTAAAATTTCAAATACAATGTTACACAGTATTGAAGATTAGAAGACAAACCGACTTAGAATCAGAATTGGAATTGAAACTACAAATGTCACTGGCGGATTCAAGGGCCACTCAGGGAAATACACAACACAAGGGGGGGGGGGTAGGGGAATATATCCCACTAAATTTTTCAGGAAAGATCCGAAAAAAGGCTTTTTTACAACCCAACCTATAATGTAGAGATATCCCACTAAACTTCAAATTTTATCTGGGTGGAAAAAATGGAAAAATATTAAACGATTCTTAAACATAATTTGCAACTAAATATGATATAAAATAACGTTTTCAGACGTCATGTAACTAATTTTCATGCAACACATTAACAGTGACCGTGTGTATATGTCCACAAGGACACATATGTCCAAAAAGAGCGAAAATTGCAGCATATGAGTATATAAATGGATTGAAAACTTGATTTTACCGTATGATTTGACGCAAGAATACGTCTACCTTCCACATCGCTTTGCTCGCGAGGTTGCAGCAATTGAGAGGCTTTTATGTCAAAAAAGCCAATAGTGTCTTGGGATTTAATATATACTTACAAAAAACAAGTGTGACTGCTTTAGCTCGCTTCACTCATGAGTTTCTGATTTTCTGATGACCTCCGATTATTCCACGCCTAAAACTTAAATTCACTTGTTGCCACTAATGGTGTCCGATAAATTCGGAAGTTTTACACTATCCTCATTTAAACCTTTTTCGCGA
>JASANG010000659.1:0-12488 GCA_030248215.1 Enoplolaimus lenunculus
GTGGAACTAAACAGTAACGGGGAACGAAACGCAAGGTGCTAGAAGGAAGTGGGATGCTGAACTAATGACACGGCAACATAGCAGTATTGCTTGAAAATGTAGGTGAAACTGTTGCTTTGTTTTAGGCGTTAATTGCACAGAAAGTTAACGAAAACGAAGCGATGGATTTGTTTCGTCATTGTCCTACGTCTTTCCAGTGAAGTAAGTAACAAACACCGAGTATAACTTAAACCAAAGTTGCTGCGTTCCCACTCTCTCTCATACGTTTTATGCATCCTAGGCTATTTGCTAACATTCGTAGACGTTTCGGAAATAATATTTTGAAAATTGTAGAATTCGAAGTCGGCTTGATGTACAAACATTTCAAAAATATAGCTTTACAAACTTTATGCACGACTGAAGTGTTTTCTACGTGTGTAAAAAACTACTTCAGTGCACTGATACTCAACTTAAAAGTTGGTGATGGGGCTTGTAAATTTTGAATCAGTGAGTTTTGAACGTCAGAATGTAGCACATTTTCTTTAGTTTGTGCTACTGCTATGTATTTCTACCCAAACTCCCCTCTTATTTGAAAACTTATTACAAACTGATCGAAAGTGGTTCAGTCAGATGACAATACCTCGCATAAAAATCAGGCTCATGCGTCATGCACAATAGCAGGATAGATCAAACGCTAAAATTTTTTCAAATTTCCAGTTCTTAACCTACAGAGACTCCTGTAAGTGGACGACATGGCTAAATGCTTCACGACTGGTTGCGACGCATGAATATAATGATTTAGCCAATGCGCATAAAATCAATACATCGCACGTGCTGAAAACGTTAACCAGTCGAACATTAGACCGCACTGGGTTGTTATCGCGTTATGCAATTACTAATATGTTTGCAACCGCGATGGGTTGCCACACAAATGAGGCATTTTTGTGGTAAGTTGGCTTTAGTGGAATATAGCTTGTTATGTAATTTTAAACAATGAAAAAATCGTACTTTTGCTGTTACGGAGAGTATTTAGTACCCTAGATGTATGCGGTGGCAAAGGAATGTTTGAATCAAATAGGCGAAGCTTCATTTAAGACGTGATGCAGTATATTCCTTAAAGAATGGGAACTTTTTGTTTTAAGACTGTTTTAGTAAGTGATGCATTTGTGGATCGCACGTAGACTTCATTACCATTTTCCAGGGTCCAATCAGAATTCCGATTCTGATTAGATATCCGTTGTAATTCCAGTTCCGATTTCGATTCCGCCTTCAAATGTGTTAGAAAATTGGAATCGTATTTTTCTTGTTTTCTAACTTGTGTTATTGCAATTATACACGAAATTTGTGTACATTTAAGTTAAATTTCATAATCGCTGCTTATAGGTGTGTTCTCAGCTCACATTTCTTATAATATAATGGTGTCGAATTTGAATTTATAACATGAACATGTACTCTGAAACTGATATATTGATTTAGCTCATACTAATTACATAAGACTCGGTATGTAAAATATGTAGGCTCTGAAAATTTACAGGTCCAATTCTGTTTCCGATTCCGGTATAAACAACGTGTTCCGATCTCGATTCCAAATATAATTCAGTTACGCTTGCACTCAGCCGTTTCCTATTTTAATTTCTATATATCTGTCTATCTCGAACATAATAGATTTTTTCAGGGTGACTAGGGTTTTAAAGTTAATGCGGTACAATTTAGACTACAAAACCTTCGCTTTGGTTACAGAGAGGTGCCAACCAATGAAGTGTGGAACATACCGGTTCGCTGCTCTAGCCACAGAGCTACCAAACAGACACAAATCCATGTTAGTGCTTCATGTTGTTAAATTCTAATTTTCAGACGTCACTCCATCGCATGCTTATGGCTGGTACCTCTTGGCGACAATGGAAGAATTAGAACGTCTGTATCGGGCGTCGCTGACATCATATCAAACTGCCCTAGAATTAGCGTCAAAGTCTGCGTCTCTTGCGGATCTTGCGTTAGCTGTCAAGCAAGGCCTCTGTCGTGTTTACGGTCAGTTGGGATTGACAACGCAGATGCGACGTATCGGAGGTCGGCTGGGCGAGGGAATCGAAGCAAACGCGATACGCGGGCATGCATTTTGGAGGCTGCGGCAATACGACAAGGCCGAAACATGTAAGTTAAGTTGGTTGTGGGAATAGTTGGAATGGCTGCAACTGCAGGTTCACTATGTATCGTAATCGCCTACAGACGCGGTGTACTGCTTGTGGCTTCTGCGACCATAACCGCGACCGCAACTGCTGTTGCCTCGCTTTAAATTTACAATCTCATGTAAACCAAGTCTCTAGCACGGTTTGAAACACGGCTGTAACCGAGTGTATTACTTCTGTCAGTGACTGTAGTGTTGGGGACATAGTTGGACAAGGGTGTTCCCACTCCCCAGACCTGATCTGGCGTGCGATAACTAGAGGTACCCGGGGTATAAAATTTTGGGTTACCTCTGGAGCGAAATTTAAGAATAGATATAAGAAATATGAGAGATTTAACACAAATCTTCAGAGAAAACATTGAATATATAATATACTTAATGATATATAATGTCCATATGCTTACATGGGCCAATGTAAAGAACAGGGGCGGAACAGTATTTATGAGCATATTCCTAAGTTTAAGCCTAAGCCTATGCCTAAGTCTAAGCGTAAGAATGAGCATATTCCTAAGCCTAAGCCTAAGCCAAGCAAAAAATTAATCTACAGCTTGAGCTTACTCTTTTCTAGTCCTACAGAAAAACGTTCCGCCCCTGATCTTTACATGGGCCCTTACATGTTATATTTTGTATACCTACGATTATTGAGCAAAGCGAAACTCCGAGCGAAGCTCGGAGTTTCGCGAAGCGTTTTATGTTTTGTACTTGGGGGTCGAAAGGTGGATGTCCGTCCGTCCGTCCGTCCGTCCGAAAAGAATCTCAGGAACGGCTGAACCGATTTTGATAAACTTTTTTTTTTGTTTGAAAGCCAATTATCTTGGGGTGTTAACCTCGCATTGGGGTTTTAAAATTGCAAGCCGTTTAGTAGCTACAGGCTAATTTGCATAATTAATTAAGCCTAAATTAGGACTTTCCATAATATTTCACTACTAATTACAGTTAGAAGCAATCTAATTTTAGCATTAAAGGGTTTTTGGTTGCGAGGAATCTGCGTACACTGTTTACAAAGCTCCAAAACCGATGATTGAGCAGTTAGCTAATAGATAATTTGCATATTAGTATAGGTTATAAGCCTAAATTAGGACTTTTTACAATATTTCACTAATTATTAAGGTTAAAAGCAATATAATTTCAGCACTAAAGGGTTTTTAGGTGCATGAATGTTTGATAAATAGTTTACAAACATCCAAAATCGATAATTGAATAGTTAGCTAATACCTAATTTGCATATTAGCTTAATTAACAAGGCAAAACTATGACTTTTTAAATTATTTCAATAATTTTTAGGGTTCACTGAAGGTTTTTGGGTGCGAGGAATCTGAATAAATTGTTTACCAACCTCCAACACCGATAATTGGATAGTTAGCTAATAGTTAATTTGCATATTAGCTTAATTGACAAGACAAAATTAGGACTTTTTAAATTATTCCAAAAATTATAGGGTGGCTGAAGGGTTTTTGGGTGCAAGGAATCTGAGGAAATTGCTTAAAAACCTCCAAAACCGATAAATGAATAGTTAGCTAATAACTAATTTGCATATTACCTTAATTGCTTACGTGTGTTCGAGCTTCGCTCAATAAATGTAGTTCCACTACGACTGGTCTGACGCACTTTCATAGAAATATTGCTATTCATGGTTCACGGCGGCGTACCCCAAATGAATGTTTAGATTTTTCACAACACCCTATCACCAAATGAGTGGTGCCCGATAGCACGAAACAGCCGTGGGTGGATCTTCATTTTTAATCAAGAAGAGAAACTTTGTGCATCCTTAAGTAAACCAATTATTAAAAAACTGTTGTATTAAACGGGTGTCCATTTGCAAACTGTAATGCATCAAATCATCAATGAATAGTAAATAAACAGTTCCAAAATAATTGGTGACAGAAGCCAGTAATTATAGCCCGCCGTTGTACCCTATGCGAATGGGGTCCCATGTTGGGTCTGTTGTATGACTAATAGGCATCATACAGAATTCTTACACCACTTATAATTCTGAAATATAGAAAACAGAAGTTACGCATGGTAAAGTAAGCCCACCATGTTTCAATTGGTAAAGAAAGTTTTTCCACAAGAATTGGTAAAGCACTCCACCAACTTGAAATTTGGTAAATCGCGTATTCAATTGCTCACCGCCACGTTTTATCCCCCCTCCCTAATGCTACTCTTGACGTCCAATATAATTAATTGCTTTCTCGTTCAGTGTGTAACATGTTGAATCGGGACTTGTATCATTCGGCGTGTAATAAACTGAATCGAACTTTAATTGATGATTACATTTATCATAACTTAACAAATTGTTTATGCATGAAATTTACTGCCTAAGCATTTGAAATAATGAATGAGAGTTTTA
Organism: Enoplolaimus lenunculus; assembly: GCA_030248215.1. NCBI lineage: Eukaryota > Metazoa > Nematoda > Enoplea > Enoplida > Thoracostomopsidae > Enoplolaimus > Enoplolaimus lenunculus. Next base: position 4,515 of record JASANG010000659.1, read on the forward strand.
CAAATGATGAAAGACAGGAATTGCTTCAGTTTTGATAAAAACGTATGCTATTGCCTTACAGAGGTAAGGAGAGGACGAAAATTACTTCCAAACACTTAAGACTAGGGATGTGCCGACTAATCGGCATCGGTAATAATCGGCACTTTTCGTGAGTTTCGGCATGGCATCGACACTGCCAAAAACTGCCGATTCTTTGCCGATACTTTTTGCACATAACAGTCAGTTAGATTGCTATCTGGCTCATTTCTGAGCGCATATCAGCGTGTCAGGTCAGGAAAACTGCTATCTCTTTTGCGTTTGTGTTTGATAAAATTAACTGAAACGAACCGTTCTTATAAAATTGTAACCGTTTATGACGGTTAGGGTTTAAATCTTCATATAATGATGTAATGTAGTATCCTATCTGTTAATTAAGCATGGTGTACTAAAGTTGGAATCGGCATCGGTTCGGCATCGGCAAAATTTCAAAATAAGAATCGGCATTGGTATCGGTATCGGCAAAAATTTTGGTATCGGCACATCCCTACTTAAGACATCTCATACTAAGGCCACTATATCCAATTTTTTTGACATTTTTATTCCAATGACATTCTTCTGCTACCATACTGCACAGGGTTTCCCGAAACAGTTTAGACTTGCAACCTCAATTTATTGGAATAAAGCATTTTACAATCGAAAAATTTCAAACTTACGGGTTCATAAAATATAATAAGTTATTTAATGTTTGTATTTGGTATTATATTGAAAGCTTTGTTTGAATTATTTTCAATAATTTAACTTCCGAAAAAGTCTGCTCACAAGAAAAAGAATCTGTTATAAATCCACGTGTCTACTGTTTTTCCTGTTACAGAACCTTTATCAAGGTTATTTTGCAACCCCAAAACCTGTTACAATCTTTCTGAAATGTTTTTGATTTCTCCCACCTCAATCAGTTTTTATATATTTTGTATCTAGATCCGCTATCTCAGATTTCAGATATCAATGAAACATTGCTAATCATGCCATGGAATATTTTGGTGTTTGGGTATAATGTGAAAAGATGTAGTCGTTTCCGTAATATTTGTAGATGGGCCTGGGGATAATAATTTTGGTTAACCTAATTTCGTATTGAGTGAAACGTTGACAAAAAAAACTCGAACAAACCCGGTACCCAGCGTCGCGGTCACAGTAAACTTATTAATGCGAACAGAATGGCTCCCAATAACACTTGAAAACAATCTTTGCTAAGGAGTACGTGTTACGTTACGGCTTAACTTTGTAGTAATAGAATAGATATTAATGCACCCTTCACAAATTAAAGATTTATATAAGCGTTGTGGTCAACGAGTGTACAATTGTAACATTGTACATGCTGTAACCCCAGTATCCGTGCAAATAGGTGGAAGACGGTCACAAATATTGTGAACGGCGCATTATTTTTAGTGATTAGGTCACTTCGTGTATAATCTTTCAGTGTTTGCCGAAAGCATCTATGCTGCTACTGGTTTTGAAGAAGGTCGCGATGTTGATGTTGCATTGGCATTAATCGATTTTCAAACCGGAGATATTTTTAAAGCGTTCGATAAGCTACGTCCACAGTAAGTTTAGTTCGATACGTTTTGATTTCTCACTGGAGCAGCCAGATTATTCAAGACTAATCAATTAAGTGGCAGTATGCGTTAATATTTTACCATAACCGTATGTTAGCCGTGATTCGCATTAAAAATTTAATTGTGTTGCACTTGCATTTGTGTTAAAAAACTTAAACTTCTTGGTTTGGCAGGAAATGCTGTCGCAGCCAAACGTTTGTCCGCTTATAAGCAGTAGCTCTTTGATATTCAGGATTGTTGTTGATGTTGTTGAGATTCTGGAGAGATCACTGCGGTCGCTTGTTATCGTCCAAAAGTCCTATCTTCCGGATAAAGGCAAACGCTGTCGTTGGATTTTCATAAAGCGGTTGTATTGCTTCTTTCCCATTGAGATTCAACACAGATCTTTCCATGGCAAGCTTCGAACACTTGTTGAAAATGTGCTCAACAGTTTCATCGTGATTGAGACAGTAACGAGACTACGGCGGGCCTGGAGATTCTTCATTTCTGGTAAGGAAGTTGCGGTAGCTGTTCAGTATCATTGATTTTCCACCCGTCCGCCAATGAGATAGTATCACTCTTTCGCGTCTCGTTAGGCCACTTTCTTTCTGTGCTGGAACATACGTTGCCATTGCGAATGTGGGATTTCTGATTGCTTCCCACTTCCCTTTGACTGCGTGGCGGATGCATAGCTTCGCTGATGAGAAATCGAGTGGCGTGGCATCTTGGGGTAGGTCGGAGGCATCTTTGGCAATTTGTCAACTGTCTCATTGAACACCAGTACCGCATGTCCAGGTATCCGCTGCAGGAAGATTTTGCATCTGTTGCCCCACGTCGCTTGTATGATTTTATCCCATATAGAATTTGAGATGCACTCTGTTTGCTTCCAGGGACCGGCAGCCAGCTTCTGTATTGCAGACTTGGAATCTGTAAAGAGCAGGCAGATCTTCTTTGAGTTTTCGTTCCAGCACGACTTTGTTGTCAAGGACACCATCGCTTCATCAATGGCAACTAGCTCTGTTTTGTAGCTGGTGGACATTCTTCCTGATGCCTTCTTCTTTATAACCGTCTCTTCTGGGCTGAGTCCACTAACTCTCGCACCACCAAAAGAGACTCCAGCCGCTGCAGATCCATCAGTCCACTACTGTATATCCGGTGTCGGCAGCAATTCTTAGGTCTTCAGTGCTGCTATCCTACAAAATTCCGCCCCTTGACTTCGTGATCTTCTCGACTAGTGCATCTTGAAACTCGACATTCCAGCCAGTGTCCCATGCGGCATGCCGGAACGCATCAAAACCCTCTCTTTGGTAACGACGTAAGCCAGTATTCTCTGACGCTTTCTTTGCAAATTCACAGCAGTGATCATCCGGTATCAGGTAGGTTTGTGTTGGCTGCCTAACGCGGATATCTCTTTTTGCCGGATTTTAAACCGGTACTAGATATTAGGTCATCTCGTATGAAATTGGTATTTGTGATTGTAATATTCTATTTTATGAGTATTATGATTTCGATGATTTAGGTCGTCAACTGATTCTGAAATCCATGCGGCTACGTGTGTTGCTCAAATTTTAATTGTTTGCGCAGAAGCAGAGCCGGATTTCACGACGTTCAAACAACAATTCTCATTGCTAGCCATTCCAACAAACGTGACTCGATGGACAGAAATCGCTATTTTAGGGTTATTTATTCACATAAAGGTAAATGATTGTTGTCAGCAACTGTAAATAGTTTGTGTTTAAATATTTGGAAATATTTAAGTTAAACATTGCTTGATTGCTATCCAGGTGTATATTCGTGTGGCCTTTTCTGATAATTTTTATTTTTCTCGAAAGCAGTGAGCTGTATACGGAAGAATCTAATATATTTTTAAAACCAAAAAGCGATTACAAAATACATAGATTATGTTTCTGTTGCAAGCATTACAAACTTGCAAGGGATATATGATGTATACCCACTGAAATTCTAGGATGAACGAGAACGTTTGGATTTGTACCCACGAAACTAAATCGTGTATACACCTGCACAATATTCGAAGATCGTCAAATATCGTGGGTATAAAAATCCTCAAATACGAGCATGGGAGTTACGTTGTACATATAATGTTAGAAAAGTTTTGAAAATAGTTTAATTTTCAGAAATTATCACTCAGTTTTTGCAGTTGGCTCGTTTTTCACTATCCACACATTTCGCTTGCGTGGCAGTTACTCGCAGCTGTGATTATGTTTTCCAAGCGTAACATTTCAAAAGAAAGTCCCATGCCATTTAATCTTGCTTTGCATTTGGTGAAGAACTCTCAGCAACCGGCAAGTAGCAGTGTTTGTTGTTATATTTAATAGTCATTTTCTAGTGTTTCTTAAACTGGCCGACAAACGGTTAGCGAAGATTGAACATTTAAGCCGTAGCAATCAATTCTTATGTGCTACTTGATTTGTATATTTAATAGCGAACTGAAAAACAGTACGTTTTTAGCCTCCAGATTTTGTTAGGGCCTGCTCTATCCAAACGCCGGCAGTTCATTCATTTGGAAATTTTGGGTTCGATAATTCTTTATTCAAGACCCGTTTCGCACAGCATGATTAGGCGCTCTTTACATGCTTAAGAATACAGGTCCTATTAATATTGTTTTAGAAAAGTTTACTGTTGCAAGCGAAAGATGGTGACGTGAGATGTGCAATACTACGTTTGGTTCACAACAATCCAGGTAATTGTTGAGAAAAATTATTTTTGAAGATACGTAATTGTTTATAAACCTATAATCTTTGTAATTTTCTATTGGATTTTCTTAATGTAAAGTTCTGAAATTCATTATATTTGGTAGTAATGAGAAAGGGGGTGAGCACAAAACGCGCAGCCTAGGCCCTGTGCTGAGGATATCGGCCTGGTTATTATATGAAATGTTACAGTCACGGACAGAACTAAGTGGGTAGTAATCATGGTTGCATCTGTGCTTGAATCATGGTTGCATCTGTGCTTGCGGTTTTACAATCGCGATTAAATTTTGTTTGCTTGCGATCAGTCGCGTCTCAAACCGCGATCATAACTGGCCGAGTTTACAAGCAATTGAGAAATTAATATTTGCAATCGCAGTTGTAGTGGCAGTTATGGTCGCGTAACCGCGAACAGTTCAAATTGTTTTTGCGAGTGATTACGTTGAAGAAACCAACGATCGCGATCAAAGCCGCAGTTTTGGACGCGACCGCGAGTGCACTTAACTGTCCGTGAATGTATTTTTATACGAAAATTAAGATTATGGAATATTATATAAAAATATTGCATAAAATGCTATGCGTTTAAGGTGAAACTAGATATTGGGATTTATTGAAGCGGCTGTATATGACTACAGAAGACAACTCTTGACTGGACAAAATCTCCGAAGGTCGATTTTCTGCAAGAGCCGGAGGCAAATCTCGGGTGGTACCCTGATAAAATGTATTAAAAAAGTTAAATTTTATTTGAATGTTGGTCCTATTTATTGTGGAACTTTTAGTAAAGAATCATAACTTTCGTTCTGAATCTTGACATGAATTTGTGCACATAATTTGAACGACTGCAATAAATATAAAATATAATATATGTATCAGTTCAGCCAATGCTAATAAATTAATTCAACTTGCAAGGCTATTCATACCTACGAATGAATTCTTCTCGTATATCAATCATGAATAACTGGCAGCTGCAAGTTCTTCGAATTATTTTTTCAAAAACTACAGCTACAAGATTCAGATAAGAAACAATCATGCGTAAAGAAGGTTTTACTCTAAATTTTTTTACATGAAAAGGGTTTCATACCGATGCAATTTCTATTTAATGCTTAAAAGTTTAAAACTAGTCCAGTCACTTTCGCCGCCGACTGCGAAATATCAAACAAGTTAGATATTTGATTTAATTCAAACTTTTTGAATATATTTAAAACTTCTGAATTATCTGGAAAAGCGCTCAGCAGCACAACTTCTGATTAACTAATCAAAATACGGGTGTAAGAAATTCAAGCGACCTGCGACTGCGTTCACACATGCAAATTTTATTTAACAGCGTAAATTGCAGTGAAGAATTTTGCAGCTGTAAGAACTTCAAAGCTGTTTTGTAACCAAACTTGCGGATGCAACTTGCACGTACGAGCTTTTGTTCCAAAAACTTGCTCGTGTGAATAGGACTTAATCCAAGATTAACCTACGAAGACCGCATGTTGCTAATTATTTTGTACAGGAACTTGCGTTTCAAACTCACGCATAGGCGCCTTTTTACGAATGATAGATTATCACTTTTCACTGACAATGTAAAGCGTTGCCCTTACTTTTTAGATAACCAGATTAAAGTTGTAGAAAATAACGCTCACGTGTTTATCTATTGCAGTAGAGCATATGAGTTTTATGCAGATGTAATAAAGATATTAAAGCATGTTGCTCAAATTTGATTTGGCAGGTTTGATTTTGGAGAAACAATTTGCTTACAGGTACATGCAAACCAGTGTAATTTAGTTATTCAGCATGCTCAATTTGCTATATGGAAATCAAGGTGTAGGTTGGACTTTGACGACAAAGTTAAGGAATGTCCAATTGTTTTTTATACTGATCTTTTCCGTTCTTTGTGTCGAATAAAGATGACTAAGAAATGATACGTTTTTCCGTTATTTCGCAAAAATAGCAGTGCCTACAAACTCTGTTATAGTTTTCAGAGTGAGAAATATTGGCATTAGTTAATGGTAATTTTTGGAAATTGTTTATGAAATTTTGTCATATTATTTACGTTAATTATTGTTTGTATTTGATAAATCATTTGCACTTAAAGACCAGGTCGCCAAAAAAATAAATTGAATAATGTGTTTTCAATTTCCGACTTGTTATTGAAAACATAAATCCTCCATTTACTACTAGGGATTGGACGACTTCTATTTCCACAGCAAGGACCTGATTATGCAAATTCACATCTTGGTACGTTTTGCATGCTATTAAGTTGGCATTAAAATTGCACCGCCAGGTGGCAAAACTGACGTTCGGTGTTGCCTGTAGCTAGTGAAGCTATATGAATGCTTCTACAGACGGCAAAAACTGTAATACTCTCGGCGCAGTGTGTAGTAAGGTGCTGTACGGCTGAGTTACCGTACCCGAGCTACTAACTGGTTTGCATAAATGCCCATGACAGCGTCTTCTTAGCTTCTTCATTGTTCAGCTTAGCATGTTAGCAAATTTGCATATTTACAATATTTAGTAATATTGTTACGGCTGCGAACAAGTAGTAATAGCTTGATTAGCAAATTAACTGAGTTGATAAAATTTGTAAAAAAATTCTTTTATAAACTTGGCTTTACCTGAACATAGATAGCTCCACATTACCGCTCGATTGGGTCCTCGGGTGTGGTTCAACCAAGTACGAGTAACAACCGGTTTCGCCTTGCGCTCCCCAAGAAATTTGATTAAAAGTAGAAAAGTTCTGCGTCTGTGGGGGCCATGCACCCTGCAGAAGGACTGTCCTCGAAAACGCTTCCCACCCGCGAAAACAAGCGTGACCGGAGTCCAGTGATTGCGGGACATACCTCATTTTTCTAAGCTGGCAATACCATAGCTCTTTGACCGTATTCCCATTGGCATCTAATTGTTTGGCCTGGGTTGGTTTGGCTTCTTTGCCTTCCACTGACAGTCCTCATACCAGAGGTGCTTAATTGTTTGAACTTTTGGCCTATGTTACTCTGAGGGGCGTCCTATTTACCCACGGAACAGCAATATACCCCGAGCGAAATGTTTTTGCAAAGTTGGTCGGGACAGCTTCAACCTGTTTGTTATGGTTCGGTCGGGACAGCTTCGAGCCCGTATTTGTGCTGGGTGGGTCGGGACAGTCGAGACAGCTTCGAACCTATATTTTTGCTGGGTTAGTCGAGACAGCTTCAACCTGTTTGTTATGGATGGGTCGGCTGAACAGCTTCGAGCCCGTATTTTTACTGGGTCGACTGAACAGCTTCGAACCTATATTTGTGTTTGGTTGGTAGGGACAGCTAGGACAGCTCCAAACCTGTTTTTGCTGGGTTGGTTCGGACAGCCGGGGCAGCGTGGACCGGACCCATGTATAGAACTCTGACGCAAAAAAAACATTTTCTTTTATTGCATTTTCCAGGTGCTGTCGACCCCCAAACCCCCACACAAAGCAATTCTTTGTTTGAACAATATTTTTTACTTTGTCTTTGTAGCTTTAAGTGTGAGAACCGCTTCGTGCAGGGGTTTGGAGAGCGGCAGCCCCTTGCTTAGGGTCCCTTAATGTTGCGGGGGGGGGGGGGGTTAATGATGGAAGGTTTTATTGTCAGGGAGTTGTCTTTTACGGTATTCTCAAAGGGGTTGTGCAATTCCCATCCCCCACACACTAGGCAGCTTTACGTAGGTATATGTTGAAATTGTATTAAACACTGTTAATATTG
>JASANG010002226.1:0-12508 GCA_030248215.1 Enoplolaimus lenunculus
AATAAAGCGATCTCACAAATGTGAATTGTAAATCAAATTGTAGCTATCGCACACAATGGCTCCAGTTAAAAATGTGTTTAAAACTACTACATATATACATATATAGATATGTAGGTATAAATCTATAAATTATAGAAAAAGAAAGTTAACAGGGTGTTCTTGGTTTGTCGCCCACGTGCAGTCTTTGCAAATGAAACATTCAAATATCGGAACTAGAATTTTTGAAAACCAAGAGCGCACTTACAATCGAATGTTATTAGAGCTTCAAACAGGATCCGGACCCCGAATTTTTCAAAACCGAAACGTGATCCGGAACTGAAATTTCTCAAACTCGAAACGTGACCTAAATCCGAAGTCTTTTCGTAACGGAATACTGAAATCATATTTAAACTTTTTGAAAAGACACAAATTTTTACGTCCAACCGTTTACGCATATTTTGCCTTCATATAAACTTCTACCCGCAAGTCAGTCTTACAATGTATTGTTACACGGGGGTTTTAAAATTTAGCAGGGGGTATGAATTTTTAATTACTACCACCTTACTACTAATTTTGAGCGATTACAACTTGGAGTATTAAGTTTACACTGAATAACCCCTTCGTTTGAAAATTTTCAGATTTTGTTTTTTGTGTTGTTGGATTCCCCCTTTCATTAGTTTATATTTTTGTGTAAATATTGTAAGTGCTTATGTATATATGTATGCATGTGTGAATATATTTGCGGCATATGTATGCATGCTGGCAGAATGTAGTGTTGTACATGTTGCAGTGGGGTTTTTTAATTGCTGCGGATTAAAGTGTAGGTATTTACGATTAGGTATGTGTGTATTGTAGTGAATTGGGGGAATACGTACAGCTTGTTCCCCTCCTAAGTTGTGGTAACATGCGAAGTTGTATAAAAAATTTGACTGCTGTTAATTGTTCGACACTAGACGAACGACTCACTAGTGTTGGTTTATCTGAGAGGTGTTTACAGGGGCAGCTTCATGAACTCCTGGAAACATAATGCATCACTTTTTACGTTCGAAAAAAATTTTTTGCCAAGAACGGTTGTTGATTGGAAGTAATTTGATTAACGGAAATTTACTTTGGAATTTTTGTGTCACCTTATCCCTTCTTTGGTTAAGCTAATACATAGTTAACGTATGTTTGTCAAATCCTTCTGTGTACACCCACCTATTTCACTTATGTGTAATGGGGTGCGATGTGTGTATGAATTGCGTGAGTGGCAGTCAAGCGCATGGTATTTAGGTGCTGTAATTTGAGCGTGAGAGAAATAGACACTTTAAAAGTAAAATGAAGCAAAATATTCTAATCAGCAGTAAAAAATACACCACGAGATTTAAAACACCGTTAAATACCAACGCTGCAAAAGGATTTTACTTTGACATTTCCACTGTTGATTCAGCTTTAGTTTCAACCATGTATAAAATGGCAGATTCCTGCAAAATGACAATAAAGCGATCTCACAAATGTGCAACGTAAATCAAATTGCAGCTATCGCACACAATGGCTCCAGTCAAAAATGTTTAAAATTATTACATATACATATAGGTATAGATCTATATATAGCAAATACAATTTTCAGCTACGATGTTAACTGGGCTAGCTTAATTTCAGAAAAAGAAGGTTAACAGGGTGTACTTGATTTGTCTCCCACGTGCAGTCTTTGCAAATCAAACATTCAAACATCGGACCTATAATTTTTGAAAACCAAGGGCAGACTTACAGTCGAAACTTATTAAACTTTCAAATAGGATCACCCGAAATTTTTTAAAACCAAAACCGAACGCGGAACCGGAATTTTTCAAAACTGAAACGCGATGCGGAACGGAAATTTCTCAAAACCGAAACGTGGCCCAAATCCGAAATCTATTCATAACGTAATACTGAAATCATATTTAAACTTTTTGAAAAGACACAAATTTTTACGACCAACCGTTGACGCATATTTTGCCTTCGTATAACTTCTAGCCGGAAAGTCAGTCTTACAATGTATAGGGCCTGCAAAACAAGAACAGTAACCATAAAATGGCATCAAACATTTTACAGTTTTCTTTTATGCCTGTGCGAAAAATCGAAACCCCTGACAGTTGTAGAAAACACTATCTTCAGGAATCGTATTATACAATATGTGTATATAATATATTTACAAATTAAAATATGTTATAGGTATCACTGGCGGGGAGGCTTCAATCGGGCCCCAAGTTCTTGTCAGAAAAATTTTTGAGTTTTAAAGGAAGAATTTTCAGATATAGAATTTCAGTTTTAAACTTAAATCTCAGTGAACCAGGCCTAATCGCACGTATATTATAATTCAATTGGACAATTATCTATAAAACAGTGTTTGATGCGCTAAAAATGTTATTATGAGTTAAAATGTTGAACGAAAGCATTATCTAGGTGGGAAGAAGAACCAGGAGCAAATCGAGTTTAAAGGATTCTGCTGATTAGAAGGCCACCTACCAAAAAGAGAACAACACGGTACATATTAAGTGATGGCGGCTTGCATAAACCGTTGGCAACATATGCAGCAGTTAACAGAAGCCTCGTGAGGAGAACCAAAGGTATTGTATTTGTAATAATTCAGTACAAAGTCGCAATTCGGAATTATGACCATTTCCAGAAATATATTTATAACAGATCCAGCATAACTTGAATACTTAGAAAAGAACTCAGTACAAGTTCTGCATGCCCGCGGGTAATGGGTCATCCACGTTATACTGCGCGCACAACTGTAAAACTTGTTCATGTCTGGGTAAGGACCTATGTCATTTTTAGGAACTCTATAAGAACGATGTTATATTTAGAACTAGTCTCTTTCCAGAGTCCAAGGACACGCAGACATCCAACTCACAGGATCTGCAATGTCATCACAGCCATAGTACAGAGTGCTTAATGTCCTTACATCATAACTAGACACTGTTCGAAGGGACTATTGTTGTACATTTTTTGGCAGAAGCTATGCACAAAAAATTAAAAAGTGTTTCGCAGAAACAATGCTGTATCGAGTCTGTGTTTTGACAGTAGTCACTACCGAGGGACTCTGTTTTGTCACTACTCCCTTGGAACACTGTCAGGACAAAACCGGCTGTTTAAGAGCAGGGGGTGTGTTTGGATAGGTTGGTAGGGAAAACATGAAGCATAGGTTTTGGTTGAAAAATGGGAAAAGTGCAAATTTAAACGCCTAGATTTACCCTGGGTTGGAAGTCAGCAACGACCAAATTTGATATATTTGTGTTTCCTCGGCTTTCCGGCCATTAGCCAACAACGTCTTTAAAACAAATTAAAACTTTTTTACAACCTTAAGGCGTCACTCAAAGCGTCGACTTTGTTAACTGACTTATGTTCTGATATTACTGGGCCACTCGGTGGTATCTTGTTTTGACCAATCTTGTGCTGGGACTATCATAATCTGATATATTTAATAGTCATGTATTATTTCGGGTAAATGCTCTGCTCATTTAGGTTTAACTGTGTAAAGTAGATTTTGTTCATTGCACTGTTCCGCTCCGCGGTTTCTTGTATTGACCAGTGTCAAAATATATTGCCTGTTAGTTTGCAGGATGCAACCGGAGGTGAGAAATACCAGATCTGGAGCCGGAAGTGAACAAAAGTAGCCGGAACCGGAGATGATGCCGCAGGTGAGGTGAAATTAGGTCGTTGAAATGATATTTAACTTGTTAATTTTAGCAAATATCTGCTACGTGTTGTTAAATCGTTCCATTGGAATTTTCTACTTTTCCCATTTTCCAAACAAAACCTATGCTTTAGATTTTCCCTTCCAACCAAAGGGAAATCTAGACGTAGAAATTTTCCACTTTTCCTGTTTGAATAATAAAACCAATGCTTCAGAATTTTCCTGCCAACCCAGGGTAAATTGAGGCGTTTAACTTTTCCAATTTTCCCGTTTTCCAACCAAAACCTATGCTGCAGATTTTCCCTACCAACCCAGGAATAATGTAAGCTTTTAAAATTTCCACTTTTCCCGTTTTCTAAACAAACTTTTACACTACAGATTTTCCCTACCAACTAAGGAAAAATCAAGGCGTTCAAATTTTCCACTTTTCCCGTTTTCCAACCAAAACCTATGCTTCAAATTTTCCTACCAACCCAGGAATAATGTAAGCTTTTAAAATTTCCACTTTTCTCGTTTTCCAAACTTTTACGCTACAGATTTTCCCTACCAACCAAGGGAAAATCAAAGCGTTTAAATTTTCCACTTTTCCCGTTTTCCAACCAAAACCTATGCTTCAAATTTTCCCTACCAACCCAGGAATAATGTAAGCTTAAAAATTTTCCACTTTTCCCGTTTTCCAACCAAACTTTACACTACAGATTTTCCCTATCGAACCAGGGAATATGCAGGCTTATGAATTTTCTACTTTTCCACAGCAAAACATATGCCCGCGATTTTTCCTACCAACCAGTGAAAAATCAGGTTGTCATACAGGAGTGGCTGCGATGCACTCCTGGTCGTAAGTTTTCTACCCTGGATAAGTGGAAGCCCCTGATCTATACATGGGCCGAAACTTTCAAGATTTTGGGCGACTCGTAATTTTTATATCATCGAAAAATTGCCGCATTTTTGTAATGAATAAAGTCGAGATATATACGTTGTTTATAACCAGGGTATATACGGCAGGGTGCAACCGGACACCAAAACCTGACGGAGCCGGATAATGAATTCAAATTTAATACTATACATTGCATTGAGATATCAAAATGTAGCTTACAAATTTACCTTCTGTGGGTTTAAGGTGCCCAAAGTGTTTAGTTACTCGAATAAGAGTGGGGACTGATATATATTTGGCCTCTCCAGAGGGTACCCCCTTGTTGTTCGGTTACGGACTGTTATTTGTTTTGAACCCACGCTCCGCTGCCCTTCGTTACTGATATATATCCGGTACTGCAATTATCCGTTGAATTAAATGTTTATTTGCCTTGTGTCAATAGCTTGAGCGATAATACAAGGTTATACTTAGGAATGTACTTTCAAAATTTAAGTACACTTTAAAGTTTAGAACTCAAATTACTTAGTCCTGGAGTCATTTATGCGCTACAATTAGGGTTAATAGACATTTAAAGACTCTAATTAGGGTTTAGGGGCTTTATCCGCTTACGGACTCTTGTTAGGGATACGGACTCGAATTGATTCGGACTCAAAATGGGAACTCCCTTATTACCCCTCTCCCTCATATTGGGGTCAATACTTTAGTGATCTGAATAAGAGGGGGAGGCCTCATAGAGGGTACCCCCTTGTTAACGGTTACGGACTGTTGTTATTTTTAGCCCACGCTACGCCACCCTTCGTTACTGATATATCCGGTACTGCAACTATCCGTTGACTTCAACTATATTCAATTATGAATAACTGACCTTCATGGACTCTAATTAGGGTTTAGGGACTATATCCGCTTTTACGGACTCTAATTTGGGATACGGACTTCTATGCGCCGTGCACAATTATTTTGTCAACGGTGCCACAAAATATGCTATAGCCCAAGGCTATCACGAGGTCATTTTGAAATTGATCTCGTGATAGCCTTTGACTATAAGAGAAATCTCTTATAGCTCAGGGCTATCACGTGTCAGCCCCTTCATCTAAACTCGTGATAGCCCTGGGCTATCACAAAATTTCCGCTTATACATATATTTATATTCATAACACACATATGTTTATGTGTGTTGTGAAACTTGATACCAGTCAATTGAATTTTAGAATTTGAATTCTCTGCCCTTCACGCTAGCTCTGTGCTATGAGACGGTTTGTGGCAAACCTCAATTTTGGAACATTGAGTGGACTTAGGAAAATTTTCACGCGAGCGCCGATGTTATGCAATTTTTCACAGAACTGCAAGCGCGGTCCCATTACACCACGTGGCCGATACTATAATTTTCTTTTAGCACTGAATGTGTACTTGTACGCATGTGTCTTAGCATTATACAGGCAAATACATACACATGCTGCACCACGTATAGCATCACACCCCTGCTTGCCATCAAACCCCTACTTGTCAGAGTACAGACCGTTGCCCCCAAATCTGACAATATTCTAGCTGGGCTAACATTTTCACACCCTGATACAAAGCACAAAGACATCCTCAACCAATTAAATAAAAGTACAACAGATAACACAGACAAACGGATAGAACATTTTAATTTATTATCCAACCACTCAGTTGAACTAAAACGCTAAAGATTTGAAACCTCAATCGCATTATTTCAAATTTTCAACTGACAAAAGCTAAAATTTGAAGGGGGATACAAAGTCGAAATCCATCCTTATTGTCGTGCTAAAGTTCGATTAATAAATTTTGCAAGGGAACAGTAACACTATTTAAAGGTTAAAATTTGCATTTTAATTTTGAAAAAGAACTATACTACATACGAAATTGACAAAATCGTTGCAGATAAGCGCTAGCGGATCCCGAGGGTGGGAGGGGGGACGTACGCCCCCCGTCAGAATTTTATATCTTCCTCAAAATTTTGAAAATCGAACGGTGCCACAAATTTTGGCCTAGTTCAGGGCTAAAACCAATATTTGCAAATTTTAAGATATGTAACTTGATTGTTTTGTGTTGTTTGTGTGTTAATTTGCGTTGTGTGCCTTTGTATTGTGTTTGTGTATGTGTTGTGTGTGGCTCAATTTGAGGAGGTTTGTGATAACTCAGGGCTATGACTAGTTTCGAGGATGGGGTGGACACGTGATAGCCCTGAGCTATAATAGATTTTTCTTATAGCCCAAGGCTATCACGAGGATTTTGTGGCACCGTTGACAAAATTATTGTGAACGGCGCACTATTGATTGGGACTCAAAATGGGGACCCCCTCTTATTACCCCACACCCTCTTTTGACCATTGAAAGAAGGTGTATTCCCAACACGAATTCTGTTCCAGCTCGTTTAAATTGTAAAATCAAAAGTTAATCCGCAATATAATATGTGGAACACAACTTTCCACTAAAGTTACAATAAAATATCTAAAGAAAAATTGCCTCAGTTTGAATGGTATTGGTTAAAGTAGGTTGTAGATAAGCAAAATAGGTGTTTTAAACCGTTAAGTTTAAATAACGACAATTATCAGTGACGTAGCATAAGCTAAAGCTTATGTATTTTCAAGCGTGAATAGACTGATTGTATTTTAGCAAGTCCATCATTAGTTTAATAATACTGAAAAGACGATTTGTTTTTATTACGAATAAAAATTGATTTTTTAATTGTTTTGATTAAGCTTTCACAGCCACGACTGATTGCCTCATAAGGTTGAGTATATGTTTCATTAATGGAGTTCGGAAACAGGGATCGAAATAAATGTTAACGCACTGTTTGTTCAGATGGTTTCTATTTAACAGGTTTGGAATTATGATTCAAACCTATTTTTAAACGGTTATATGCTAAGATAGATAAACATATACCTTTAATACAAGCGACTATGAGCAGTACTTCTCCTGCTAGTATATACATTGAGGCATGCAAATATTTACCGGCTTTCGAAAGTGTTGTGTAAAAACAGCGGATGCACTAAAGCTTTTGAAGATTTTGGAAGAACTTCGTAAGTTTTATTTGGTATCTTACAATTGTAGAATACCTGTAATAAAGAATCGTGATATATTCATGATTAAATGATTAATTTTGAGCATAAAAGAACGGAATGCCTAATATTTCAGTAAAGGAAATGGACACGGACACATACATGTTTTTTGTAAGATTTCAGGACATTTATAACGTCTTACGTTGCTACATGCGCAAACAATGGGTAAGGACAACGCAGTTGCCCCAAATGGAGATACGTTTTTTAACAAATATGATTGCATTTTAATGTGGATGACATATTATAGAAAAAAGAATTATTCTATTAACCAGATTTTAAACTATAAATCGTTCACGTTGAATAAATATAAAAAATCATATAAATTGCCTGTTATTCAAATTTCATCAACTTCAAACAATTTAAAAAAATATTGTCTGTTTTAAGAAATCTGATTTATATACTAATGATTTCTTTTTAAAAATTGATTGCGCATTTAACTTTCCTCTGACGAATAATTTAACGATGCAACACAATTAGATGAATGTAATTAAATTATTAAGGATAGTTGAACCGTCTAAGGTAACTTAATACTTAGATTTAACAAAATTTTAATCATTTTTGTCACGGCCAAGAGACGATAATTGCTACTTTTAACAAGAATATACCAAGCGCACATTGCATTTCTGGCCGCCCACCCTTTAAATAAGGAAGTACAGCAAAAACACAATGCGCGGTGGTATATTTTGTACCACACACAAACAACTAACGTGCACACTCTTGTTCATTAAGTATCATCGACTCATGGTTGGAATAAGGACCGACACGTATCAGAGGTGGGCCATTTTTTAAGGGAACTACACTAGAATAGCTGTAAGCTTTAGACTAATATTAGGCGTAGGTATAAGCTCAATCTTACGGTTATGCTTAGGCTTAGGAATGTGCTTATACTAATCTTACGACCGTGATCTGTATCGTGACTATCTCTTGTATATGCTCTTAGATTGCAATTTCAGGTTGCTATAGTGTTCTTATCGCGCAGTGCGGAAGCATTATTATTGAATGGTACGGGGTTTACACCGCTTCAAATTGTTTTAATGCTAGGAAATCTTGATGTAAGTGAAAGCGCGTAACCACCAGGGAGTTGTGTACGTTCTGAAATTGAAACTTGAACAGGACCGCTAATTATCTAACCACCCATTCAATAGGAACAATTTCAAAATAAAATATAGTCTAATTTGTACCCTACTAGATAGGCCATGAATTGACAAGCCGCTAGTTTTTTACAAATTTAATAAATGAGATTCTTTTTAGGTGGCACTAGAGATTGTATAGGAAATATAACCTCTTGGGTCATTATATATAACACATAGATAATCCGGAGTCACCACGCGGTTAAGATCTGAATTACAGTTTAGTGCCCCCTCGGCGTTCTCTGATATCGTTCGCTGATATATAGCATGAAAAAAAATTGAGTTTTTTGATGCCTAGCCATTTAGCTATATGCTTTATGCATAGAGCTTATATTTCTCGAGCATTCGCGTTGGTATGTACATTTGTAACGCACATGTTGTATTGTTTGCTTGCAGAGAGCATTCGTCATTTGGTGTAGTCAAAACATTGAAGATGCTATGCGGCTTGATATTTTAATGTGGAATTGAGAATCGTTTAAAAATGATTGTTGAATTATTAATAATAATGTTCCGGTGAACAAGTCGATTTATGCTTGCACGTGACATTAAATTACGGATGATCGAATCTGCTAGTAATGAAATGGCGGTTGTTACTGAAAAGGTAAAGTTTTGCGATGAATTTTAAAGAAAAATCATGTCTGCATTTATGCCTATAACATTTTAACTTTTAAAATTTTTTGCAGTTAAATTTGTTGGTTGGATAATGCTGGATACCTAGATTTTGATTTTGTAAAATGTTAGCCACGGCGTTGTTATTTTCGTTATTCTGAACTAAAAATAGCTCAAATCAATATTCATTTTGCAGAATATACGTTTTTTGTTAAAGAACGATAATTTTTAAAGTGTGAAAGGTTAAATTGGTAGTATTTAAGCCATGGCACCAGCCTCTTAGGAGGGCAGTTGGTATTTTGTGCTGTAATTATAGTATTGGCTGGCATGTGGCGAAATCTGTGGAGTTTACTGTTTTGTTTGCCGCTTACCGGGGTTCTTGTTTAAGTCGTATATTTTTTTGTCTGGTAAAAGAGTGTGGACGTGTTTTTTTCGGATTTATCTACTCAATCCCATTGGGACCCTAACCATAGTTTTTTTATTCTTAATGACGATTGCAATATCCGAACAAGCGTGATATCAATTAAATAGCAATAGCTCGAGTTCTTACAAAATGTTTCGAGTTGTATCTACCAGAAACAATTTTTTAGATTCAGAACGTTGAGTTTCTGTCTGACATTGTCAAGCTATATCGCCTCTTAATACAGATAGTATTATGATTCACCAAGTGTTTATAATGGCATACAGCAAACCCAAACGCCCTCTGAAACAAACGGATACGAAACAACAGTTACCTCTTGCTCAGGATCAATCTCCGCAAAAGTACAGTTTAATGCTTTTAATCTAGCCTTCTTTGGATCACATTCATTTTATTTAAAACAAAGTTTACAGTAGTCATTTAATCAATTTTAGCGATAATAATAAACAAATACGTATTGTGTTTTACAACCACAGCAAAATTCTTGATTTTGTGTCGCCATGAGTACAAACGTCAACTTTTCTAACAGGATATCCAGTCATTGCAAGGACGACTATTGTAAGAACTCTCCTGCAAGAAACGCAGGATTTGTTTGACTCTCATAACGGTACGCTACCAACAGCATGTAAATAAAGACTTGAAGTTCTTACCAAACAAATGAACAATTTACACAGCATAAGCTCACGAAATAAACTGTTTAACAAAATGCATAATACTATCTAGAGAAAAAATACGATTAGGTTCGCGGGTTGGAACAAAAGGATGAAAATAATGGCCGAGCACGGCATATTTTGGTCTAACATTCTTATCAATACATTTTGGCCGGGTCTGTGTTGCCGTAAGTGCAAATCATGAAAAGATTGGACACTATTACAAGTTGTAAAACACTCCGTCAATTGTGGTTTAAGTGCTACTTTAAATGCTTTTTGCGTTTGAAACAGTTAATTTCATCACGCCTCAATGTGGAGAAACTCTAAGATGAATTATTACTCAATGTATGTGTATCAAAACGATATTAATTAATCAATCGATTTTTGCGATATATTGAAAAATCCTGCTCAGATGATGCGGGGTTCACGTTATAACCGGAGCAGCTTGGGACACGTTTTGTCCCTATTAGGCTATTGGGTCCCATTTTCTCTGCTTGTAGACCCCATATCGTATTCAAAAATTCATATTTGTCTGCTAATATCATGTGTAGGTCACCTTTTGTCCTTCAATATCATATCATATTCGAGGTATTGTCTGCGAATATCATATGATATATTTTCAAATATCTGCATAGTTGAGGTAACATACCCAAATTGTCCTGTTAAATATCATATGATACTAGAACTTGAAATTTGAATTTTTGAATTATGAAGCTGTGGTTTTAAGCGATTTTGTGTCGGAAACGATTTGCAGGTATGTATTTGGTATTTAAAGCACGTTTGTGCCTCTGTCGTCCAACTTTTCATTGATTTATTAGTACCCAAAGGTTACACTGTCCCGCTGAATACCAAATGATATTCGTTGAAATTTTGGAATATCATATGATATTCGTATAAATGTCCGACAGTGTCACGTGACATACCGTCCCTTGTACACATTGATCATTTGAGAGCGGTGGTTTGTAAGCTAATGCCATATGACATTCGAGTTTTGTCTGTTGACCCGATATAAATGCCCAAATTTTAACGTTGACGTCGAATCGACACGGGACAAACACAAATTTTGGCCCCCTAGAATAGTTTCACACCCGCTTATAATCTCATATTTTTGAAGTATTTCCGTTCTAAACTTGTTTTAGTGTTTTGTTAGAAGGTTGAGCTGGCTAGAGGCTTGGGTTGACAATATTTTAAATTATAATTTAAAACTTAGAAACTTACGTCCCTTCGCGGTTCACGCTATAACTGGGGCAGCCTGAAACACATTTTGTCCCTATGACTATTGCTGGTAACATTTTGTCTTACAGGTTATCCGCTATCAAATTAAAAAAATGTGAATTGTCTTCTAACCTGATGTGACATCTACTATTTGTACTGCAATAACATATGATATTCCAAGTATTGTCTGTGAGTATCATGTGATATGTTTCAAAATGTCTGCAAAGTTGTGGTAAACTAGTTTGATTGTCCTGTAGAATGCCATATGACACTAAAATTGGACATTTGAAATATTTGTAATTAGGAACATGTTTTGGGAAAAATTGAGCGAGAAACAGAAACGTAGAAGCTAATCAACTTTCGAAATCATTTAATGCTGTATTATCTGACTTTTTACGGTTTTATTAGCGCGCACAAACTCCATTGTCCTGCATAATATCATATGATATTTGGTAAAGTTTTGGAATATCACATGATATTCGCATAAATGTCCCGCAGTATCATATAACAAATGGTTATTTGTATACGATGATCGCTTGAGATCAGTGATTTGTAAGTTAATGTCATGTGACAATCACATTATGTCTACATAACCGCTATTCAAATCACAATTTTGATGTTGACGTCGAATCAACCTGGACAAAACGTGTTCCAAGCTGCCCCAGTTATAACGTGAACCCCGCATGAGTGCTCGAGTATTAACGTTAATGTCGAATCAGCATGGGACAAACCGTGTCCCGCCTTCCCCGGTTATAACGTGAATCCTGCATTAGGCTTCCAGGTAAATGCATTTTTGAAACGTAAACCTATGTTGTAAACCTAAGCCTAACCCCTAAGGATTAGCCTAAGCCTGTGGGGAAGTGTACAAGCACCAACTTACCGCTGCCACAATG
>JASANG010001936.1:0-12470 GCA_030248215.1 Enoplolaimus lenunculus
TAAGCTGTTGACACAAGACAAATAAACGTTTAATTCAACGGATAGTTGCAGTACCGAATATATCAGTAACCAAGGCTGGCGGAACGTGGGTTGAAAATAAAAACAGTCCGTAGAAAAGTACCCTCCGGGAGGCCAAATAAATATCAGTCCCCCCTTTTATTGGGGTCACTACAGTATGGGCCAAAAAAATTAAATGATATCTGTAAGGCAGCTTCGTAGCCTAAACTGTATGACATGCGTGACCGTAGCCAAGGGGGGCAGGCGGGGGTTTAGCGCCCCCTGGAAAATTTTTGGCCCCCTGGAAAGTTTTCAACCTTGCTTGCAAGTCAACGAATACCCTTGTATGCCCCTGCGGAAATTTTTTTACACCCCGCTAGCAAGGTGAGCTGGCTACTGGCCTGATGATGTACGGCTTTTAATGGTTCAAAGCATACAACAAAGTACATTAACCGCTCTCGTCTCTCAGTATATTCTTTACGTTCCAAGCAGTGCGAATTCTGTGAAATTTAATATACTGAATTCTGTACCTTTTGAAAACAGTATCATAGCTTTGCAGGGCCGAAAATTTCAAACCAAACATTGGGGGAAGACTACTGAAAAATCTTTCACTTATTCGCCGTTGAATGCGCTTAGGCCCGGTGCCAGCCAACCTTGTTGGGGGGCTAAAAAATTTTTCACGCGGAGCATTTAAAGGTTTTCAGTGACTTACAAGCAAGGTTGAAAATCTTCTATGGTGGCCAAAATTTTTCCACGGGGGGCTAAGCCCCCTGGCTTCCCTTGGCTACGGGCGCGGATGTGCTTATGGCCCATAAATTAGTAAATTATTTGGCAAAATCGTAGGTGCAAAATAGTTGATATAGGCTGGAAAAGACCCGTATTTTCCCAAACAGTTACGATTCCTACTATTTCTGGTACTTATAGCTGAACAATGAACCAACTGTCAGAAACAGCGAAGCTTTTATACGAACTACACGCTTCAGTACATTAGTATGACGTTACGAAAGCTAACATACATTACGTTTGAAGAGTGGAAATTGAAAATTTACGGCTGCGGTATACTTGACTTTCGGAGCCGTCCGGCGCTGTCTGTCACTGTGCGTCACCGTACGCCGCCGTCTGTCGCCATACGTTATCGTACGTGAGTTAATTGCGTACGATACTGCACGATGACGGACGGCGCCGTACGGGTGACGGACGGTGCCGCACGGGTGACGGACGGTGCCGTACGGGTGACGGACGGTGCCGTACGGGTGACGGACGGTGCCGTACGGGTGACGGACGACGCCGTGCAGGTGACGGACGACGCCGTGCAGGTGACGGTCGGCCTCCGTACGGTACCGTGCGCGTGACGAACGGCGCCGGACGGCGCCGTACGTCAAAAAAGTATAACGCAACACTTAAGCTCAAGTTTTGAACCAAAAGAATTCAAATGCTCTGAGAGGATCAGAGGCGGATGAGAGATTTTCAGAAAAGCAAAGACACTTTTTAAAGCGTCCATTTGAAATATTTCTATATTATATATACACAAGAAATATTTTCTGATATTCGAAAAGTATTTTGTTAAATTCAAGACAATTATGTTTTAATCTAGACTCCAGACATATATGTCTTGAATGCAAGACCAAGACATTAGTGTCTGAATTTTTTAGAAATCTGTGTCTTAAATTTTTAACACTTAAACGTTTTAAATTTAAGGGTGAGTACCAGAATTATGAAATACAAGACAAATATGTCTGAAATATAAAACGAATATGTGTTAAATAAAAGACTTTTTTATATGTCTTAGAAAAAGATTTGATAGAGAATCCGATACTTGCAACACCAAGTATTTTTAAAGGAACATTCCGATTGACCAATCAAACTGCAGGTGCAAGAAATTCAAATGACTTGCAAGTGCGTTCACAGATCCTAATTAAATTCAATGGCATCAATTAGTTTTGTGACCAAACTTGCGCGTGCAAGTTGCACGTGCCAGTTTTTGGTGCAAAAACTTGCACGCGTGAATAGGGGGTTAGGTTGCGGGAGCATGAGCTCAACCCGAAATATCTTTGAAATTCTATTATTTACATACTCTTTTAAGAATATAAACGAATCAGCTTTTTTACATACATAAAAATCAGAGAAATTCTTGGATATAAAAGACAACTATTTCTTGAAAGAAAGAAATTTGTTTCTTATAAATTCTAAATAGTAACTTCTTTAATATAAGACATTTATGTTTAAACCATTTCAGATACAAAAGTTCTGTAGTTTTAAGGCTATTAATGTCTGAAATACAAGACATTAACGTCTTGAAAATTTAAGAAAGTAGGAGTCATGAAATTTTAAAACAATTTATTTGTTTGTATATCTTTGTTGGAAATTCGTATATTTAAAAATTTGCACCCCTGTATTCACTAGCGAGTGTTCAACAGCGAAGTTTGAATTTTTGAAAAATTCGATTTCCTTGAATAAGTGTTGTTCGCCCTGAGACCAAAAGTCGGTCTTTGCCAAAAAGTTGGTCCAAATAATTTTGCAACATTTTTTTAAACTTTTGCTTGAAGCGAATTAAATGGCCGAAGTTTATTGAACTATTGACTCTGTACAAATAAAATACATTTTCTGTTCGCGATTTTATTTCACTTTTTCGACTAAAAATTGATTATTCAAAACGAATATCATCACAACTGTGTGAATCACACAATAAAAAAACTTGGAATAAAAAAGGTAGCAAAAACAACTCCATAAAAATACAAAAAATACACTGGCATCTGATATATTGCAGAAAATACAAAATTAAAACCGGGGCCGCAGCCATAGACGACAGCAACGGGTGACAACCCTTCACCCCTAGAAATATTCCACCCCCAGAAACCTTTCAACTTCAATTGTAGTTCGTCTAAAATCTTTGTATATCTGTCCTAAGAACTTTTCGGCCCCCGTGCAAGGTGCGATAGCTGTGAGCCTGAATGAAGTACAGTGAAAACGCGTTAAAATTAGTGGAAATAACATCAAGTGCACACGGATACAGATATTTGCAAAGTGAAGCGCTTGTATTATTTTTTAGCAAAAATTTGCGTAATATTAAAAATAGAACATTTAAGATACCCCCACATAACGTAAGAAATGGACGGTCTCGTCCCCTGGCTTTCCGTAGGATTGCATATTAACCCTTTCTCGAATGAATATTTTCAATTTCATATGAGATGTAATTTCAAGGTAACATTCGATCCCCAGTCTCACGGGTGGGACGCGTTTACGATGACCACTCAGCTATAGGAGCTTGACGCTCGAGCCCGAGTAGGCTCTCACATCTTGTGAAGATTTTGCACTGCGCATATATGTTATAAATGTTAAACACTGCTCACAGTGTATGTATTGCTCTTACATTATTGTATTTAGTTGCTCATAGTATACTCTATGAGTGAAAGGGTTAATAATTCTTGTAAGAAAATGTTTACTTGACAAGAGGCTCTTTGCAACGGTAAACTGTAAAAAACGCTATAAATTAGCATAACCTAATACTACATACTCTCTAAAAGCTTAAACGAACTTGATTTAAGCTTAAGCTAATCCAGCAGTATAAAACCAACTTTCTAGAATAACTGAAATAACAGGTAGGTTTATGCTTAAACTAATTTTAAAATGTTACGTATTTTTAGTTTAAGCTAAACTAAGTGAACGCTTAGAAACACATAGTTGCAGAGCTGGATTTGTTACTTAAACCAAAAATAAGTTTACTTAAACTCATGTTATACTTAAAAATATGTTAGTTTAAGTAAAACTTAAAATTCTAGTTTAATTAGTCCGCCCAGCCTTTTGAGTTTTACTTAAACTAATATTCAAGTTTAGTTAAGTTATAATTTAAGATTAAGTTTTAAGAGAGTAAGCTAGTGAATATTTATAAAAATTTAGTTGACATATGAAGTTTGTTTGGCTGTTTAAGCTGTCAGTGTGTCGTAAAAACAATATTGCCCTGGAAATAAACATATTATGAAAATATTAACATGATAATGCAAACATATTGCACAAATACAACGCACAACGCACACGCAGCGTCGCGTTTTCTACAATACGACGCGTTGTGCATGCAATGTGCAACACGAATTGCAACTGCATGCAGCCGTTTAAAAACGCAGTGCCGCATCGAAAATTGTCACGAGTAGGGGTCTGTACCGAAAATAACGACTAAAATATTGGTTCTTACAATAGAATTAATAAAACTGAAGGGCTGACTCAAGGGGGAAGTTCATTGGGCGCCCGCGAACCCCCCTTTGAAAAGGCTTTGACTCCAGATGGCGTAAGGGATAGCGTATGTATTAGTTACGGGAACCGCCGACCTGTATAACCCCTTTTTATTATTTCTGGATCCTTTGCTGAAACCGCTAACGACGGTTCAATATGGCGATGGCAGGCCCGTAGCCAGCTCACCAGGCAAGCGGGGCTAAAATCTTTTAGGAGGGGAAATTCATGGGTTTTTAGTGACTTGCAAGCAAGGTTGAAAATTTTCTAGGGGGGACCAAAATCTTTCCAGGGGGGCTGGGCCCCCTCCATTGCGCCCCCCTTGGCTACGAGCCCGGGCGATGGCTTTATACGTGACAGAAATCAATACAATTTAGAAGGCAGCCGGCTTGCCCCTATACATGTATCCTCCCGTTTAGATGTGTGCGTGCACGATGCGTTACGAGTGCACCCCAAAAACGCAACAAGCCAACGTCCCTCACACACAGAAGAGAACAAAAGTTTTGCATGTGTATATTGAATATTTTTTTCGCGTCGAAAAAATTTATTCAGTATAAAACGAAACGTGTATTTTCAAAGCGCAGTATACTGCGTTTAGACAGTGTACTGAATGCATGTGAATTATGTATTTTTAAGAGTGTTTTTCGACGTATAAAGCGTACGTTACTACTCGAAGCCTCACGTACTGATGCAGCCTTTCAGAATGACGGGGGGTCGTCCGACGCTGAAAAAATCGACTCAAATAATAATTTTTAAAACAAAATTGGTAACACTGATTCAATAAGGCAGTGTCTTTGCCTGGCATAAATTCACACAAAAGACGTGCCGAAGCCCCAGTATCAGTTAAGGCCGGCCCTCAAATAAGTACGAAGCCTTGTTATGTATGACAAAGAGTAAATGTTATTTTTGCGAAAAAAATTGTTTTGACGTGTATATATATGCATGAAGCGCTAGGACGTAAGCGTGTGTTTTGAAACGTTTGAAATACTTAAACCTAAAACCCAAACGACTGTAACCAAACGAGTATCGAGCGAAGGTGTCGGTTTGAAAAAGGCTGTAACGGTAAAAAACACTTTTTGACCCCTGGGATGCGGAAGTTTATTCTGAAAAGTTTTCAAATTTTTTTCTTAAATGTGAAATTTCTGCAGGAGATATTCCCTCGATCGCTGATGTTGAATACGTTTTTGAACTGAAGCATTTATTAAGTGCTTGTCGAGTTGAGCTGATAACTTTGTTAGTTTCGTTGGCTGAAATGTAAACAACAGGGTTGTTACAGTAGTATACGCTGATACCTAAGCCTAAGCCGAAGCAAAGCTTATACTTACGTCTTAGCCTAAGTAAAGCTTATATCTAAGCATAAGACTAAGCATGCTTATATCTAAGCCTAAGACTAAGCATGCTTATACCTAAGCGTAAGCCTAAGCATGCTTATATCTAAGCCTAAGACTAAACATGCTTATACCTAAGCGTAAGCCTAAGTGAAGCTTATACCTGAACCAAAGCCTAAGCAAAGCTTATACCTAAGCGTAAGCCTAAGCAAAAAATTAGTCTAAAACTTAAGCTTACTCTATTTGCGGTCCCGTGGACAAAAGTTCCTCCGCTGATCTATAATAGACTTCTTGCATAACCCAAGAAATCAACTCAAGATTGTAAAAACAGGCAATAATATTGAACCGCAAACCAAAACGCCTTTCCTCGAAGTTTTAAGACTTACGTTCTCAAATCTTCAAGAATAAAATGTTTGAAGTTTCAGACATTAAAAGTTTTAAAACGCTCAGAAATTTGAATATTTGTCTTATATTCAAGAAATTTTCTGATTTTAATGAATGTAGCAAGTTATTCCGTTTTTACTCGTAATGAGTATATATAAATAATCGAATGTTAAGGGCAGTTTGCGTTATTTCTGTTTAACCGCAATTGAAGCTTACGTCTCGGACGTACCTTACGTACTAAAATAGGACGTTTGTTGAGGTTCAAATCTTTCATTTCAAGTGTTCTTCAGGACGAACATTTGTTTCTAAAATTGACTTAAAAATTAGCAAAACTAATCTTGTATATTTTTGACAAATTTGTAACAATCATAGCCTTAAATTTTGCTGCTAGTTCGAAAATATCAGACACAAATTTCTACAAAATTTCAGAAATTAAATTTTAAAATTTAAGACATATATACCGGGCGTCTCTACTAAATACGCAACTGTCTGAAATTTCAAAAACAGTTTCTTAAATATTAGAAGATTTGTTTTGTTTGTAGCGCACTTTAAACCCTTTTAGTGCATTTTGCATGGTTTAATTTATGAAAAATCGGCCAAAGTAAAGAACAGGGGCGGAACAGTATTATAACCTCATTCCTAAGCCTAAGCCAGAGCGTAAAAATGTGTTTATTAATAAGCCTACGTCGCCAAAGTCTAAGCCTGCGCCAAGCAAAAATAGTCTAAAGCATAAGCTTATTCTATTCCAGTCCCACAGAAAAACGTTCCGCCCCTGATCTTTACATGGGCCGAAAAATCGACAATTTTTAGAAAATGCATCTCAAAACGACTAAACACAAAATATTTAACAGATATTTTTTGTACAAATTCCTTACGTTATGTAATAAAACTGCCAAAGTAATAATTGCAAATTTGTAATTTTAATCTCAAACGAACGCAAGTTAACGCTAAAAAGTGAACACTAAAAACACAGCGAATCCAGTGCATCGTACAGAATAATCTCGAGGTAAAATCATACGAAGAAAAATGTCCGTCAAACAGTTCATGGTCGTATACAGAGGATGGCCCATGTTACTTTAAGGGGCGTCCAGGTTTCTGGTGGGTCCATAAAAGAGTAGGTTTAGAATCTAGATTACATTTTTTGGCTTAGGCTTAGGCTTAGGAACACGTTTTTGCAACGCTTAGGCTTAGGCTTTAGGCTTAGGCCTAGGCTTGGGCTTAGGAACACGTTTTTGCAACGCTTAGGCTTAGGATTAGGCTTAGGCTTAGGAACACATTTTTCAACGCTTAAGATTAGGCTTAGGAATACGCTTAACCTACTGTTACGCCCCTTAAAGTAACATCGCCCAGAGGATGGCAGGGTACCGCCACACTGTCCCTTCCAAAATGTCTGGAGGTATAAGAAACAGCAGTCTTTTACAAACACATGGCCAGTTGAATTATAGAGGTCAAAGGTAAGCTTATTTTCGCTTTATACTAAGCTTGCTCGCAAACAACTTTGACATGAAGCTTATGTTTTTGAAAAACAATTTCTTGTTATGTCGCAGTTAACCTTTTCTCACATGAATATTTTCTATTTCTCCTGAGACCTACTTTTATGCTAGGATTCGACCTCCAGTGAGAGGAGTGGGAGGCGTATACCATCACCCCTCAGCTATAGGAGCTTGACGCTCGAGCCCGAGGGGGCTCTCACGTCTTGTGGTGATTTAGTACTATGTATACTTGTTGCAATTGTTAAACACGATGCGATATATACTATTTAATGTATATACACTGCGCTAAGTTGCCTACAGGCAACTCAATGTGAGAAGGGGTTAAGATACGTTCAAAAATAGGATATAAAATTCATTTGCAACTGCGAAGGAACAAGCAGAAGCGGTTCACTGGTCCCTGCGCCACATCTTCGTTCCTTTTCAAGGTGAACATTTTTCAACGGCGTCGAAAAAATTCCTATATTACGTCAATTCTTTGTACAACTTCAACAAACAGTTCGTACACTGTAAATTTCGGTGCGTTAATTTTAACTCAGAATGAATTACATACACTCAGAAGTCTAAGCTCTGAGTTAGGTCTTTCAGAACTCAGATTTCTGCGTTGTTTCGACTCATTCTGAGTTAATTAATAAACTCATTAGGAATTAAATCAGCTCATCATAGTTAGTTAATATTAATTGTTATCAACTCAGAAGTAGCCAGATATAACTAATTCTCTCTCTGAATTGATTAATCAACTCATTGGAATTTACAGTGTAGTGTCAAGACTGACCTCACACGCCCCAAATTTGCAAAATGGACTAGAGAATTAGGTAATTCTAAAGATTGTAAGGTTGAACTGTTCCGTTTGCTAGGGCTGATATTTTATGCAGGCTGCAAAAATATCTTACGATGAAATTAAATGCTGCCGAAATGAAATTCTGCTACTACCCATGTTGTAAAAGCAAAAAAGTATATGCATCTTATGGTTTAAACAAACGGCCCACATAAAGAACAGGGGCCGGAACGGTTTTCTGTGGGACTGCAATAGAGTAAGCTCAAGCTCTAGACTAATTTTTTTGCTTGGCTTAGGCTTATGCTTAGAAATATGCTCATTCTTACGCTAGGATTATGGTTAGGCGTAGGCTTAAGCGTAGGAATAAGGTCATTCTTACACTTAGGTTTAGTTTAAGGTTTAGAAATATGCTCATTCTTACGCTTAGGTTTAGACTTAGACTTAGGCTTAGGAATATGCTCATTCTTACGCGTAGGCTTAGGCTTAGGCTTAGACTCAGGCTAAAAAATGTGCTTGTAACACTGTTCCGCCCCTGTTGTTTACATTGGCCAAACAAACAAACTAAGAACGCAAAGTTTGCAATTTTTCGCTAAGGAGTTGCAAAATTTGAATTTTAATTTGAAAATTTATTAATGATTATTTAAGGGTTAACTTTAACCACAAACCAGACTGGTGGAAGCAGAATTTTTTTGACGGGGAAGCCGGATATATAATTGGGGAAAAAGCTCGCGACTGGAGCCATCGAGAAGCCAAACGCAATTTTTGTAGTAAATTTTAACAAAAAAATTTGGGTTTCAAGCCCTGTTGGGAGACGTACACTGCCAAAAATGGTGAGTCAAATTGAGTTTCTCCGAAATAGGCTTTCCCGAACTACACAAACGGAGTAAAATTCGACTCCGCCAGAGTCAAATTCGACTCACCCGAGTCGCTCAATGAGTTGAATTTGACTCTGGCGGAGTCGAATTTTGACTCATTTGTGGCGGAGTCGATTTTAGACTCAGTTTGTGTAGTCAGGAAAAGCCTATTTCGGAGAGAGTCAATTTGACACACCATATCTTGCAGTGTAGGCTGGTGTGTGCGTTTCCCTTGAATACTACTTTGCCACAAAGCAAAATAAATCTTACAGTTTGTCTAAGATTCCAAGATTTAGCGTTAAACTTTCGTTTAAGAGTTTTAAAATTTTAAAACGCTGGAAATCACTAACGTAAATAATTTGTAAACACAACGAAACGAAGTATATTCTGTTCATAGCATAGAAGTCTGATACCTGATTAATTTGCAAATTCCGTTGTTTTCAAATTGTTTACGCGATTAAGTTTGCTTAAATGCAAATAAAATGAAAATTTACGATTTCTACTGCTCCTCCTTGAGGTTGTACACTGCAAAAAATGGTGAGTCAAATTGACTCTCTGTGAAATACGCTTTTAGGAACTACATAAACTGAGTCAAACTGGACTTGTTTTGGGAAATTTCGATAGTTTGGAAAGCGATTTCTGCATTTTCAGCATTTCACATGGAAAATTAAATATTTGTAAATAAACCGTAAACTTAGCGTGTTGCATGGAAAACAATCTTGCCTAAGCCTAAGCTTAATCCTAACGTTAAATATCGCTCTGCTGTGGCTATGAACTTAAAATATAACACTTTGGCAGTGTTTCGCTCCTGAAAAACACGCTCAAAAACTAAAAATATAAAGTTAAAGTTTTTCATAATTTTGTTTTAAATATATATATATATATATATATATATATATATATATATATATATATAAAAAAACTTTAACTTTATATTTTAGTTTTTGAGCGTGTGTTTTGAGCGAAACGTGCCAATATTTTAAGTTCATAGCAGCAGAGCGATATTTGACGTTAGGATTAAGCTTAGCTTAGGCAAGTTGTTTCCATCAACACGTATTTTACAGGTTTATTTACAAATGTTTTCATGTGAAATGCTGGAAAATGCAGAAATCACTTTTAAACTTATCAAAATTTCCCAGACAAAGTCAGTTTGACTCAGTTTATGTAGTTCCTAAAAGCGTATTTCACAGAGAGTCAATTTAACTAGCCATTTTTGTAGGTGTACAACCTCAAGGAGAGAGCAGTGAGAAAGTCGTAAATTTTCAGTTTATTCAATTTTAGGCAAACTTAATCGCGTAAACAATTTGAAACAACAGCAAAGTACAAATTAATCAGGTATAGGGCTTTATATGTTATGAACAGAATATACTTCGTTTTTCGTCTATTTTTACAAATTATTTACGTTAGTGATTCCAGCGTTTATAAAATTTTAAAACTTAAACAAAAGTTTAAGCGTTAAATCTTGGAATCTTAGACAAACTGTAAGATTTATTTTGCTTTATGGCAAAGTAGTATTCAAGGGAAAACGCACACAGCCAGCCTACACTGCAAAATATGGTGTGTCAAATTGACTCTCTCCGAAATAGGGCTTTTCCTGACTGCACAAACTGAGTCTAAAATCGACTCCGCCAGCAAAATGAGTCAAAATTCGACTCCGCCAGAGTCAAATTAAACTCATTGAGCGACTCGGGTGAGTCGAATTTCAACTCTGGCGGAGTCGAATTTTACTCTGTTTTTGTAGTTAGGGAAAGCCTTTTTCGGAGAAACTCAATTTAACTCACCGATTTTTGGCGGTATTCGTCCCGACAGTGAAATTCCCAAATTTTTTTTTGTTAAAATTACCAAAAATTGCGTTTGGCTTCTCGATGGCTCCAGTCGAGACTTTTTCCCGATTATTTCCGGCTTCCCCGTCAAAAAAATTCTCTTTCCACCGGTCTCGTTTTGTGGTTAGAAGTTAACCCTTAAATAATCATTAATAAATTTTCAATTAAAAATTCAAATTTTCAGACTCTTTAGCGAAAAATTGCAAACTTTGCGTTCTTAGTTTGTTTGTTTGGCCAATGTGAGCAAGACAGGGCGGACGTGTTACTACATGTTTTTTAGCCTGAGTCTAAGCCTAACCCTACGCATTAGAAGTGAGCGTGTCCTAAGCCTAAGTCATAAGTCTAAGCCTAAGATGTAAGAGTGAACATATTCTAAACTCTAAAACTAAACCTAATGTAAGAATGACCTTATTCCTACGCTTAAGTTCACCTAATCACTGCACGTAGAGTGAGCATATTTCTAAGCATAAGCCTAAGCCAAGCAAAAAAATTAGTATAGAGCTTGACTTACCTATTGCAGTCCCACAAAAAACCGTTCCGCCCCATGTTTCTTTATGTAGCAACATATTTAAACCATAAGATGCATATACTTTTTTGCTTTTACAACATGCAATTAGTCCGCAGAAAAATTTCATTTCGGCATTTTAGTTTCATCGTAAGATATTTTTGCAGCCTGCAGTAAAACTTAGCCCTAGCAAGGCGGAACAGTTCAACCTTACAATCTTTTAGAATTACCTAATTCTCTAGTCTTCATTTTGCAAATTTGGCGATGTGAGATCTCGTCTTTGACACTACACTGTAGGATTCCAATGAGTTGATTGATCAATTCAGGAGAGAGAATTAGTTATATCTGGCTACTTATCTGAGTTGAGAAAATAACAATTAATATTAACTAACTATGAAATGCAGCTGATTTAGTTCCTAATGAGTTTTATTATAATTAACTACAGAATAAATTAAAAAACAACGCCAGAAATATGAGTTCTGGGAGGACCTAAGCTCAGAGTTTAGAACTTATGAGTGGGAAAATGTAATTTCATTCTGAGTTCAAAATTAACGCCCGCCCAAAACTTACAGTGCAAACTGTTTGTTGAAGTTGTACAAAGAATTGACGTAATATAGGATTTTTTTTCAACGCATTTGAAAAAATGTTCACCTAAAAAAGGAAACGAGAAGGAGTATGCAGCGGGGACACGGTGGAACCGCTTCTGCTTGTTCCTTCGCAGTTTCCGAGGAATCGAATTTTATATCCTATTTTTGAACGTATACTTGACCCCTTTCTCACAATTCAGTTACCTGTAGGCAACTTAGCGCAGTGGTGGGGGGTGAATCGTATATATCGCATCGTATTTTGAGCAATTCAACAAGTAAGCAAAAAACTACTTTGACCTCTATAATTCGACTGGCCATGTGTGCCAGGAAAAAGACTGCTGTTTATTTATACTCCGGGCGGGGGTACCCTGCCCCGTCCTATCCAGCGAATATTACTTTAAGGGGCGTGACAGGTCCGTTAAGCGTATTAAGCCTAATATTAAGCATTAAATTATTCCTAAGCCTAATACTAAGCCTAAGCGTACAAGCTATTTTCAGCA
>JASANG010003335.1:0-12489 GCA_030248215.1 Enoplolaimus lenunculus
GCCACGCAAGGCCCCTGAGTGCTGTTACCTTGCGGACGCAGTCGCCATGCATAGAATGACAATTTTTACGCCGTTTAGCAACGCCTAAGCCTAACTTAAGTTCTAAGAGAGACTAGGCGAAGCCGGGGACTCCCTTAAGGTGTGAGTTTAGAATTTGTTTTTGTTTGTTTTAGTGCTTA
This sequence comes from Enoplolaimus lenunculus, assembly GCA_030248215.1. Lineage (NCBI taxonomy): Eukaryota > Metazoa > Nematoda > Enoplea > Enoplida > Thoracostomopsidae > Enoplolaimus > Enoplolaimus lenunculus. The sequence goes on from JASANG010003335.1 coordinate 180, forward strand.
GATTGAAATATATTTGAGAGTGGCACAGCCACCTACACTGCACTTATGGATACCAAATCGCGCTTGATAACCTAGTACATACGCGTTTTTCGAGTTTCAATCGCAGCTAATTCTGCCAAAACAGCTCCAGCTTCAATGCCAACAAGCGTGACATCGTTCGAGTCGCCGGCAAAACTTGCAATATTTCGTTGAATCCAAGCCAACGCCAGTTGAATATCGCGAACTGCAAAGTTTCCAGGCGCATAACCGTCTTCCGTCAGTAAAAAGCCAAATGCACCAAGCCTGCAAATATAGCAGTCACGCAGCCGCACTACGCTTGCCACTATCTATTATTCTGACGGTGCACAACGTTACTGATATGTATGTCGTATGCCAATCAGCTGCTATTTAGGCTAATTATTAGTTGCCTAGGTCAATCTGCTATTTATTGTAATAGCAGTTTGGCCTGTGCTAAACTGTTATTGAATTCATAAACCAATCAAATTTGGTTATTTGGACAAACACAATACCGTTCGTTTTATATCACTGTTGTTCTGCGACATCTCACAATAGCTATTTGGCCAAGACCAAACTGCTATTTGCTTCGAATAGCAGTTTGGCCTAGGGCAATTAGTAATTGACCTGAATAGCACAGATTGGCCTACATCTACATACGATAAATTGAAATGTTTCACTTACATAAAAACGTTTCGGCCAAATTTATAGCGTAATCAAATTCTACAATAAATTTCAACGAATATTCAACGTCATGCCAATCGATAACTACCACTGCGCAGTCACTTTTCATTACCAGCAATTAACCATTTTTAACCCTTTTTCGCATGAGCATATCTTCTATTTAATTTGAGATTATATTTAAAGCTAGGCTTTAGTCCCCATGATCTTCGAAGACAGACTTTTATTACCAGAGCTTGACTATACCTAAGAGTGCGATGTTTGAGCTCACAGGGACATTGGCATATTGCTGGTATTTCATAATGATTATTTTGCTTTTCACAGTTTGCACTTAGTTGCTCGTAGTATACCTGTAGCTCATGCAGGAAAGAGTTAAAAGTTCTTAAATAGCAATCTGACGCATTTTGTACCTTGCTCTTTCCTATCAAGTAGACATGTACGTCGGATTAAATTAAGCATCTGAATAAAACTGTTTGCCCACGTTACATTTAGGGATAACGTTTTGGGGAATTAAAAAAGTTGGGCCTAAAAATCATGCATCAATATCTTAAAGTGATCCGAATCCGTAATCATACATTCATATTAGCACATTATTACCTGTACTGTGGGGCAACGACAGTAAATCCCTTGATGAAAGCAGCAATCCCACGTGTTCGACATCTTGTATTGAGCCAACTCGAAAATTGCCTGGATGAATCAGTGCCACAACAGGTTGCTTTTCTTGTTCGGCATAGTCGTTCTGAAAAACAAATTTCAGAACGATTACAGGTTCGATCGATCAGTAGATTCGTACAAACATAAAATTATGCATTGGCATTTAATGTATGACTAGAAACCCGTAGCCAAAAAATGATTAAGGAGAGCTCAACCCTTTGGGATACATTTTGAGTCAATACAACGGTTTTAGCACCACTTGTAAGACCTGTTGACGCACTATATGTCTGTTTTAAAGTCGGTTTGGCGTTTGGCCCCACCTATCACGCACAGCTAAAATTAAATACCTAAAAATATACTTTTGACCTTGAGCATATTTATATTAACACAAGTAATATATACTTTGAACAATCAAGCGCTGTACCGAACTGTATTTGGTCAAGGAATCATATGCGTACTTTGATTACACACAATTGATATTTTATGGAGTACAGGATTTCTAGACTCTACCCTTTACGAAAACTGAGAATAAAGCCGGTAAAAAAAAAAGCCAAAAACCGGGAGAACATAAAAAGGATGTAAATAGGAACACATAAGTATAAGATGTATAGGATGTTAGGTTTACGCTGTTTCTTTTGGCTTTGGGATAACTTTGGGGAAAGGGGGCCGAGAAAAGGGCAAGGAGACCTTTTTCCCCAAAAATGGGATGGGCCCCCAGGAGACCCGGGCCTAAAGTGAAATTATGAATCCAAATGGAGGGGCACAAAAAAAATACCCCGCGCCGAAAAATAAATTTCACCGACGCCCCCTCCTTTGTGGAAAAGTGGTTGTCCCACAGGATTTGGTAAAACAAGCCCGAACAGCCCACCTTTCTTTGGGGGGTAAATATTTTTCAGGAGGGGCAGACAAGAATTTTCGCTGCTCTGCAAGCAATGTTGACAATTTTCTATTGGGTCCAATATTTTTCTAGACGGGCTAAACTCCCCTTGCGACTCCTTGCAGATATCCCCGCGAAGAACTTTATTTAGGAAACTGTATAAGTTAGTTCCTGATGACGTGTAATTATAACATTAGCGCCTTATTTATATATTTACACACGTGCTTGGTTAGTCTATTTGTACAGACACTAGCGGTTCAACTTAGCGATCACGAACTACCTTCAGTAATAGGACGATGCAATTCAGGGCCCGTTGAAGGCTCTACAATAATCTACAACAAAGCGCCACTCAATGTATTCAAGTCGATTCCTTATGGTGTGCCACCGCTACGAGCTGATAGATTTAAAGTAAGTTATTTTATAAATTAATTTGATACTTTTACGAAGCTATTTGCAGGAACGTAGGATTTGATTACGAAAATGAATTCCTTGAATAGTTTTTGGTATTTTACGATAATTATGGAACTATTGTTAATATTGATACAGGAACAGAACGGCATAGGGCGACACGTCCCATACTTTTCAATACTGGGATAGTTGCAGCGCTTTTTGAGACGGGATGTGGTTGTATGATAATCATGTTTAGTAGTTTATACGATATTAAAATATGTCCTCTTACTCTAAAGTAACATCTGGCTACTGCTAATGGCTCGCTTCGCTCACGAAATGTGTTGTCAGTTATCGTTTAAAATTTTACCTGCAGTGATGATGTTCAAGGAAGGAAGTTAGGTCTCCAAATGAGAACAACAGGAAACAAAATATTGTAGGCACTGAGGTTCAACCCGGTTTTCCATAAATGTTTCGTGAAACGTTTTGGTTCAATTTATGCTGTGCCCCCACTTTTGAAATTGTTCCTGCGTCATTCAATATAAAGGCCTGTAAAAGTGATATTTCCGATCTTCAGCAAATATATTTCCGCTATTCCTTCTTGTATACGTTTCTACCGTTATGATGTCCACGGTCACGAAAGGGCATTAAAGAGATTATTAATAAGATTGTTATCCGACACAGCGTATTGGTAGTTGTTTGCTCCGCCCTGTACAACAAATGACGTTTGGAACGCCTCGGTTGCCAACTGGGGCCAATAGGTGTTTGGGGCACGATATATACTGCAATCAGTTTTATTTGTTAAATTTAACAATACTTTGTAACCGATTCAAGGATAGTTCATTAGTGCCGCCGTGGACGTCTGTGCTAAATGCAAAGCTATGGCCTCCTCAATGCATTCAATTCAATATACCTGAATATAATCGAAAAGCAAAATCAGAATCTCAACACCAAAGTGAAGACTGTCTCTATCTAGCAATATGGACTGCAAAGCAGGTAAAGTGTTGTGTTATCAAGTAGTATTTATTTAATAAAACAAAACCAAACTAAACCAATTGAACGTTTGTTGACTTACTCTTGGTTTCAAGGTAATACGCACGGATTGCATAAATAACGCTTTCGAAGCGGGTCCGTTGCCAGAAGGCAGCCAGGCGGCTCAGCCCTCTGGAACAATTTTGACCCCTTACAAAATTTTTAACCTTGTTTGAAGCTCATCAAAAAGCCTTGTATGCACCTACTGAAAAATGTTTTACACCCCCTAGAAAAGTGTGCTGATTACAGGCTTGTTTTTACCGAATCATGATGCAGTAAAACAACATTTACACAAAAGCAGGGGCGTCCGCAGAAAATTATATTTCGAGGCACGGAATAATTTTGGGGACCCTACAATTGCAATTCATGAATTTCACTTTAGACCGAGTCTACTTGAGGGCACCATCCAAATTTGGGAAACACGATCTCCAATGCCATTTTCGGAACGCCCTTGCACAAAAGTAATCCAAAGCCAAAAGAAACAGCGTAAACCTAACATCCTATACATCTTATACTTATGTGTTCCTATTTACATCTTATACTAATGTGCTCCTGTTTTTAGTCTATATATATAACAGCCTATAATCAGAGTCCGTAAAAGGGTAGAGTCTAGAAATCCTGTACTCCATAAAATATCAATTGTGTGTAATCAAAGTACGCATATGATTCCTTGACCAAATACAGTTCGGTACAGCGCTTGATTGTTCAAAGTATATATTACTTGTGTTAATATAAATATGCTCAAGGTCAAAAGTATATTTTTAGGTATTTAATTTTAGCTGTGCATGATAGGTGGGGCCAAACGCCAAACCGACTTTAAAACAGACATATAGTGCGTCAACAGGTCTTACAAGTGGTGCTAAAACCGTTGTATTGACTCAAAATGTATCCCAAAGGGTTGAGCTCTCCTTAATCATTTTTTGGCTACGGGTTTCTAGTCATACATTAAATGCCAATGCATAATTTTATGTTTGTACGAATCTACTGATCGATCGAACCTGTAATCGTTCTGAAATTTGTTTTTCAGAACGACTATGCCGAACAAGAAAAGCAACCTGTTGTGGCACTGATTCATCCAGGCAATTTTCGAGTTGGCTCAATACAAGATGTCGAACACGTGGGATTGCTGCTTTCATCAAAGGGATTTACTGTCGTTGCCCCACAGTACAGGTAATAATGTGCTAATATGAATGTATGATTACGGATTCGGATCACTTTAAGATATTGATGCATGATTTTTAGGCCCAACTTTTTTAATTCCCCAAAACGTTATCCCTAAATGTAACGTGGGCAAACAGTTTTATTCAGATGCTTAATTTAATCCGACGTACATGTCTACTTGATAGGAAAGAGCAAGGTACAAAATGCGTCAGATTGCTATTTAAGAACTTTTAACTCTTTCCTGCATGAGCTACAGGTATACTACGAGCAACTAAGTGCAAACTGTGAAAAGCAAAATAATCATTATGAAATACCAGCAATATGCCAATGTCCCTGTGAGCTTAAACATCGCACTCTTAGGTATAGTCAAGCTCTGGTAATAAAAGTCTGTCTTCGAAGATCATGGGGACTAAAGCCTAGCTTTAAATATAATCTCAAATTAAATAGAAGATATGCTCATGCGAAAAAGGGTTAAAAATGGTTAATTGCTGGTAATGAAAAGTGACTGCGCAGTGGTACTTATCGATTGGCATGACGTTGAATATTCGTTGAAATTTATTGAAGAATTTGATTACGCTATAAATTTGGCTGAAACGTTTTTATGTAAGTGAAACATTTCAATTTATCGTATGTAGATGTAGGCCAATCTGTGCTATTCAGGTCAATTACTAATTGCCCTAGGCCAAACTGCTATTCGAAGCAAATAGCAGTTTGGTCTAGGCCAAATAGCTATTGTGAGATGTCGCAGAACAACAGTGATATAAAACGAACGGTATTGTGTTTGTCCAAATAACCAAATTTGATTGGTTTATGAATTCAATAACAGTTTAGCACAGGCCAAACTGCTATTACAATAAATAGCAGATTGACCTAGGCAACTAATAATTAGCCTAAATAGCAGCTGATTGGCATACGACATACATATCAGTAACGTTGTGCACCGTCAGAATAATAGATAGTGGCAAGCGTAGTGCGGCTGCGTGACTGCTATATTTGCAGGCTTGGTGCATTTGGCTTTTTACTGACGGAAGACGGTTATGCGCCTGGAAACTTTGCAGTTCGCGATATTCAACTGGCGTTGGCTTGGATTCAACGAAATATTGCAAGTTTTGCCGGCGACTCGAACGATGTCACGCTTGTTGGCATTGAAGCTGGAGCTGTTTTGGCAGAATTAGCTGCGATTGAAACTCGAAAAACGCGTATGTACTAGGTTATCAAGCGCGATTTGGTATCCATAAGTGCAGTGTAGGTGGCTGTGCCACTCTCAAATATATTTCAATCTAAACACTAAAACAAACTAAAACCAAATTCTAAACTCACACCTTAAGGGAGTTCCCGGCTTCGCCTAGTCTCTCTTAGAACTTAAGTTAGGCTTAGGCGTTGCTAAACGGCGTAAAAATTGTCATTCTATGCATGGCGACTGCGTCCGCAAGGTAACAGCACTCAGGGGCCTTGCGTGGCCATTAAATAATTATTGTTGCTGGCTCAAAGTGCCAAAGCACTTAGCTAGGGAGTTTGGGGGTATATTGTTGTTGTTGTTGTTGTTGTTGTTGTTGCTGTTGTATGTATTATTGTAATGGCGAATTTAGGTGTGCCTAAAGTGTCTGAGATTCCCGGCACACCCAAATGTATGCAACTTAACAAAACACGGGGACTGGCTTAGCCAGCCTCCAAAATCATTATGATATTCTCAACTTTGAAAATTCGGCGTGTTATTTTGTGTAGTTTACCTGAGTGATTTGTGGAATTTTCTAGCAGTTGTTTGGAGTTAGTCAGTTTGCATACGGTTATCGGGAGACTTGGACTTAAGGATTGAATTGGAATTCGAGTCACGGTAGCTCAATGTGAGCACGGTGAAACGGCTTTAAGGAGTTCAGCAACAGCAGCGCATAGCGCGGAGCCTACGGACGGAACCAAAGGGAAATCGGGGATACTGGGGAATGTGTTAACGGGGTTCTTGGGATTATATTCGGAGTTTTCTGGGGTTTGTCGATTCTAGCGGGGCTAGTTTCATCTGTTTTTCTGTGGATGTCCGGGGATATCTTGGGATTTGTACGGTTACCTGTGGTTTTACGGAGTATTTGGGGAATTGTCACGTTAAGTTTGCATCTTGTGTTATACGGTGTGAACTTGTGACTTAGTTGAACAACAGGGTTAAGGCATCGTAGTTGACGTGACCTAAACTAAGGAACTTTCGGCACCATTAGCGTGAATGAGGTCGGCAGTCTAAGGATTGTACTTGTATAGTCATATTCGGGCCTTACTTGTATAGCTTTAATACGGTGTTGGGGGAATAAAAGGAAAAAACCGACTGCATTATTGAACCAGAGCGACTAAGCGTCATTGAAATACGGAACTAGACGCGGAGTTGGTGGTTTCCCTGAGCATCCGAAATCACGAACTATTTACATGCAGTAGTGAATACAGACAGAGAGATGGGTAGAACCCATAGCAGTGGGTGAAACTAATGTTTTAGAAAAATAAACCTTGAATAATTTTATATCGGTAATAACAAAATGCCTCCCTCGTCTACCTCTGCAGTGAACAAAAATTAAGTTTTTAACACTTTAATTTATTCCAGACATTATGTTTTAGAAAATTTTCACCGCCTAATACTCGTTGGAGGATCATCGTACAGTAGTTCTTTCGTCGCTAACAACGTTCACCGAATATCGAGTGACACTATTCGTATCTCAGAGCAATTTGGAGTGCAATGCGATATGCCTTCCAGCAGACAATTGGTCGATTGCTTACGGTCAAAGTTGTTTGAACCAATTGTAGAAGCGTTTGCTAATGCTACAACGGTAGTAAGTGAATTTTTTTACAAAAATAAAAATTTAGTTTTCACTTCGTATATGTTCCATAAGTTTTCTTTTAGCTGAAAAGACAATAGTGTTGTTTTCTTAATTTTGTACATCATGGAATTATTGCCCTCTTCTATAACTCTTCTTTACTTTATCTGTACTCCTACTTATAAAAGATATTTCGTATTTGTGCATAACAACTCTCTCATGAAACCTAACTAAAGAGGGTCTCGGCATTACTTCAGGTTGCTGTGCCTCAATTAACCTCTAAATAAGCATACTTTAATGCAGTAGATTTTTTCTAGGGAATGAAAGGGTAAAATGATTTCTCAAAGCTGAGAAATAGCCATGCTTTGTAAATGCTATTTTACTTAGGAATTTTTTAAAACATAACTTAATTAGTGGCTAAAACATGGTAGGGTTTGGTTTAGCAGCCCATGTTACTTTTAGGGTCGTTCTGTTTTCTCGCACGACTACAATTGATTATGTTTGGACTTTAGACTATTTATTGGTTAGACTTCGGCTTAGGATTAGGAATATGCTTAATCTAGACAGCCCAAAAGTAACATAGGCCGGGTTGGCCAAAACCATGGCCGGCTTTTTCATAACTATGCGCTTGAAGCCGATGTACTTGATTAAATGTTTACTCACGGTTTTAATTTGCTATTGTTTAAACGAATTTGAACTTAATAATAATTTGTTATGCTTTTATTTTGTATTTAATATGAAAGTTTTTTCTTATTTCCACGAAATGAAAAGTTGTAAATTTTACTTTGTGATATAAATATTTGTCATAACAACTAACATTAATTTTGGAAAAGAAGTAATACATTAATGTAAACCAGAGGGTGAACGCATTAGCTGTGTGTTGCAGCTTCGTGTGCCGTAACTTATGTTCTGATTTAGAAGAACAAAGCATTCATTTTTTGGCCCATGCAAAGATCGGATTCGGAACGTTTTTCTGCGGGACTGCAATACAGTAAGCGTAAGCTTTAGACTATTTTTGCTTAGGCTTATGCTTATGCTTAGGCCTAAGTCAGGCATATGCTAATACTACTGTAACGGCCATGTTCCATATATTGGCAAATTTTTTATCCAGCAATATATTTGAAAAAATCTACGCTTGAAAATGTTAACCCTTAAGATACGAATTTTGGTTTATATTTTTAGACGATAAAACCAGGACACGAAAGAGTGTTTCTTGGCCCGTGGATTGATAGAAAACGTCTATTAGACTCGCAGGCGTTTCATTTGGTCATTCCCACGATATCAGTCATTTCAGATCGCGACAGTGATGGACTTCTTGGTAACATTTGCGTTTGAAATATATCAAAACATAATCGATACAAACCAGTTAAATTTTTGTTTTTTAAGTATGATACGATATTGCACTGAGTGAATGGCATTGAATCTATAGATTATTTTAACAAAAAATAGTCCACAATTTTGTTCGATCCAGTGCCTATATTCTGAAATGTGTTCAGTACCTAAATACTAACTGTCTGTTAGTAATGTACAGGGTTTATAACCTAAGAACTTGCCAATGGTGAGCTCGAACTTCAGCACATATTCTGCATTGGATGTGTGTCCCATGTTACTTTTAGAACCGTCCCGCTTTCTGGTTGGACTGCAAAACACCAGGGTTCCATTTCAGACTATATTTTTTGCATAGGCTTATACTTAAGCTTATACTTTTTTCAACGCTTAGGCTAAGGCTTAAGAATATACTTTACCTAAACAGTGGCGTCTCTAAAAGTAACATTGGCCCGATATGTTCTCTAACTAATGCATCATCCACAATATAGAATGTGGCTGTATGGCGAAAAATGGTACACATTCCAAACCGCAAATTTGGAAATTTTATTCAATTCCTGTACACGCAAGCTCAACATTTAGGTCAATCCTAATAATCGTAGAATACATAAACTGAAGTATTTTGTAATAACGCATTTTACAATTTTGTAAAATGTTATTTGTGTTCCAAAGCTCAAGATTACCGCAGCTCGACTTTAGAAACAAGCAATGATTACAGTAGACGTTATCCTGAGTAGGTTTTGAGATTGACACCTACTGCAATTCAGTTGTTTGAAATCACAAGTTGGCCAAGAGAATGCAAGAGGCGGTACACGTACTGGAAAAGTGGGCTAAAAGATGGAAAATGACAATCAGCAAAGGAAAGACCGAAGTTTGTTATTTCACAAAAAATAACAAAGAAGCGAGCCATAAACCCAACGTGTGCTACTTGGATGGATCCAGAGTCAGTGTTACGGATAGCCCAAAATTCCTTGGGATCACCTTCGACAGAACGCTGTCGTTTACCAAACACGTGGCCCTAATGAAGAAGAAAGTCCGAGGCAAACTCTCCGCCATGAAAGCAATCGCGGGAAAGTCCTGGGGAAGCGCTTAAGAAGATCTAAAAGCGGTGTTCTTAGCCTACATACAAAGCGCAATCGAATACGCAGGCGGTGCATGGATGCCACTGGCTACTGAAACATCGATGAAACAACTGCAACGGGAACAAACAGCCGGTGCAAGAATCATAGCTGAACCGTGTGCAGGTTCAAATGAGAAGAAGACGCTCAATGAGGCTGGCCTTGTCCCGCTTCGAGACCGGAAGGCTATCTTAGCCACCACAGCATACGAAAAAGCTAAAAGACTGCCACCATCGAATCCCTTGCGTACCGCAGCAGATAGCTCTATCAATGAAAGGCTGAAATCTGTACGATCGTGGCGTGAAACGGGCAAAGCAATCGCAACCGATACAGGTCTAGAATCACTGCCAAGAGAAGAACTCGTGCTGCCAAACATGTGTCCATGGAGAAGACCGAGTAACCTTGAAACAAACTGTCAGCTAACGATTGAGGCACGCAAAACGGACACTCCTGAAACCAGAAAGCAAGCTGCAGAAGCGACGCTGAGTAGCTTAGATCCGCCTACCATTACAATGTTTACGGATGCATCAGCAATTGAATCATTCGAAAATGGAGGCGCCGGTATTTACATCAAAATGGAGGACCGTGAGATTAGGCTTAGCCTTCCGGCAGGCCGGTTTACTTCCAGCTACAAAGCCGAGCAAACTGCAATGACAAAAGGACTGTACGAACTGAGAAACTTGCCACTGCAAACCACGGATGTCATATGGATCTTGACCGACTCGCAATCTCTAGTCATGAACCTCAATGGAGGAATCATCTCAATCAAAACCAAGAGCTTCGAGAATCTCTGGACTGCAATGTCAGAAGTGTGCAATAGGGTCAAGAAAGTCATTGTCCAATGGATCCCTGGCCATGCTGGCATAGAAGGCAACGAAGAAGCCGACAAACTTGCTGGAGAAGGGAACAGAATGGAACAATCAGATGCCCCAATCGACTTCGAGACGGCTAAAACTACCATCAAACGCATACACCGAAACAAGTTGGCAGCCGAACTGATGAGAGCCGGCATCAGACCCCCACCCAACAGAGATAAAGAAGCCAACCTGTCAAGACGGGAACGGAGGATTTTGGCACAGCTCAGATGTGGTGAAAAGTCACCAATCCTCAATTGGTACCTACATCACATTCGGAAAGCACGAAACCCAAGATGCTCAGTGTGCAACTACGAGATGGATGACGTAAACCATGCACTGTGGGACTGTCCCATTGGCGACAGTGTTCGACACCTATATCTACCCGTCAAGTCTGAAACGGTGCTGTTTGATGAGCCGGCCAATGTTATCCGCTTTCTCCGCGCATGCGCTAGACTCAAATCTGGCGTGGCCTATGGTCAGTAGATCGCGGCTTTGAGAAGCAGAAGAAGAAAAAGGCATAGGCGCTACACACCGTTGAGAAAAAGTTCTCACGTCACCACTACGTGGATCTAACTGTCTTTTAAAATCATTTTACCATTCCTGGCTCATTTTTGGAATTATATGTTTCAGGGCCTGGTTTTGATGGTGATGGCTTGAGTTATTCAAATTTTATGGCTGCACTTCGAAATATGATTAATAATCAATCTGATATGTCGCCTGCATTTGTTTATGTTGATTTTACTATACGTGCATCGTGTTGGCGATAAAGCTGATCGAAATTTTACAAATACAATATCATAAGGTTAGCCAAATATAACTTTGAATCTTTTTAAAAGGTGGGGCAGTTATATCAACGGAAAGAGCTATTCAGGAAACTTTAACGGCCTAGAAATATTATATTTTACGCTGTAAAAGTTGTTTGGGTTACATTTTAGAAATATACGACATCCCCACATGTGCTCTCTGAATTTTTTTGGTTGTCTCTATCATAAACAACTGGGTATGGGTATGGTTTGAGAATTTTGTGTCTTGCACCAGAAAAATAATTTTTATTGCAATGCGATGCCGCAGATATTGTACCAATTTGAATGCATAATAGAATTTGCATTAATTGCATTGTGCCCGAAGATTTAAATTTAAAATTTGCTTATTAACTCTTTCTCACATGAATATTTTCGATTTCCCCTGACACTCTGTACTTTTTTCATGTGCTTGCAGGATTCGAACTCCAGTGACTGGAGTGGGAGGTGTATACCATCACCACTCAGCTATAGGAGCTTGAACGCTCGAGCCCGAGGGTGTCTCACGTCTTGTGGTGATTTAGTACTATGTATACGTGTTGCTATTGTTAAACATGGTGCGATATATATTATTTAACGTATATACACTGCGCTGAGTTACCTGATTGGCCAACTCAATGTGAGAGGGGGT
>JASANG010001296.1:0-12465 GCA_030248215.1 Enoplolaimus lenunculus
TAGTGGGCAACATTACTGTAGTGACGCGAATAAGTGAGGTAATAAGAGGGGGTCCCGATTTTAAGTCCCAATCAATAGGAATTCGTATCCCTAATAAGAGTTTGTACGCGGATAGAGTCCCTAAACTCTAAGTAGAGTCGATAAATGTCAATTTTCCGTAATTGTAGCCCATAAATGACTCCAGGACTAAATAAAGGTGAGTTTGAAACTTGAAAGCGTACTTAAGCTTTGAAAGTTGTATAACCTTGCATTATTACTCAAGCTATTGACACAAGACAAATAAATGTTTAATTTAACGGATTGTTGCAATACCAGATATATTAGTAACGAAAGGTGGCGGAGCGTGGGTTAAAATAAATAACAGTCCGTAACCGAATAACAGGGGTGGCGCCCTCTTGAGAGGCCCAATAAATATCAGTCCCCCTCTTATTCGGGTCACTATAGTATTGCAAACTTTACAAAGCTAACATTTTTGTTGATAAAGAAATGTTCTTTATTTACGCTACATCTATAGTTTCAGCTAAATATCCAGGTAAAACTTTGCTGGAACGATGCCCGAATTACGTACTGTAATGAGTAGAATATATGACAAGAAAGTGACTGATACCTAATACTTTAACCTCTCGATAGAATACCCCGTCGCTGCTCGGTTCCAGACGTTATTCAACATTGTATACTGCAATGAATATAGGTAGAATATACTTCTCACTGCAATAAATGTACAGGTAACATGTACTTACAGTAATGAATCAAATATACTGTGAACATAAAACGATTTAAGAAGCAATTACGCAATTTAATTAGGGTAATTGACATTTATAAATTAATTAGATGTTTTGGACTTTATCCCTTCAAATTTGCTTAGTAGGCAAATAGACTCCTATCGATTCGGACTCATAATACTAACCTCGTCACTACAGTATGGTAACTGTTCTTGTCTATTTATATAAATTTTTTTGCGTTAACACCGATTGAAGCTCAGAATTATTAGATAGAGTTTGTAATTTAGACAATTTTCGCCAGTTTGTGTTTCAGTCATACATCTTGTGCAATACCTAGCGCACGCAGCGTCACAATATCTGCTCGCAGCATACTCTTGTGAAAGGGTCGCGGTGTGAATATTCAAAGAGTTTTATTTCAAGGACGAAAAAAACCAAGTACTTTCGTTGAACGTTTGGCTTGAACAAGAATGGAAAGATGAACGTTGTGTTTGGAATCCGGACGATTTCAATGGACTCTATCAGTTGACCGTTCCAGCCCGGTTCTTATGGACTCCGGACATTGTGTTATACAACAAGTGTGTTTTCAACTCTACCATAAACAATTTGTTCGACTTTTATTGTAAAATCGCATATGTATTATTAAACAAGTTGTTAAAGTGCCCCTAACCGGGCCATAGAAAAAGATATGTTTTGAAAATATATTTGATGTGTAACGTGTAAAGTTTAGAAACAAGGGACTCGAACAAATTTTCAAAGTTAAATTCATGTACTACCTTTTTTTCACAAAAATCGGGCTTATTTTCCAGGACAGCATATTTCAGATAGCCAAAAAAGTTTTGGCGGTCACAAGCAAGCTGTGATGTGTCACACAGAAACATATTCACAGCTTTGGGCGGCCATAAATCAAACAGTATTATATTTGATGTTTTTCCTTCGGTTAAAAAGAAATTTGACAATGTAATCGCTTTATTTCATGATAAAATTTTGAAAAACCCTTGTGAAGTCTGCGTACCTGAATTGTACTGGCAAAGTGCAATATTTTCTGAAACTTTATATATTCGTTTATAATTTTGCGTAATTTAGCATTCGTTTACAGCATGAACCAGGAAGCAACCGTAGGTTAAAATACCGGAGTCAGAGTTGAACCAAAATTTGCCTTAGTCGGAGAGGTCGATTTTATGCCGGAGACGAAGGCTTACGTCGCATTATACTGTGCTATGAACAATGGGCCACTCAAAAACAAAGGTTAAGATTTCGATAAAACTAAAGTTGATTATAAAGCTTCATACTGCCATCTATGTTTGTAAATTATCATTTTTGTATAAAATCCACACAGGGTTAGAAATTTGTGCCGTGAATAATGGCACTTATTTGTGCCAGTAGTAGTAAATAGGTAAACATTTGTTTCATGGTGCTTGAATAAGATGAAAATCACATCTCCACATCGCATGTTCAAAGCGTCTATCCCCATGAGTCATTTTTTTGCGATAATGGGTAATTCAGAAAATTACGAAACTATCAAACAAAGCTGTGAATATGTTTCTGTGTGACACATCACAGCTTGCTTGTGACCGCCAAAACTTTTTCGGCTATCTGAAATATGCTGTCCTGGAAAATAAGCCCGATTTTTGTGAAAAAAGGTAGTACATGAATTTAACTTTGAAAATTTGTTCGAGTCCCTTGTTTCTAAACTTTACACGTTACACATCAAATATATTTTCAAAACATATCTTTTTCTATGGCCCGGTTAGGGGCACTTTAACAACTTGTTTCACAACTTTACAAAAGTAACTTTGTTCTGATACGGGTATAGATACAGAAAAGATCGAACAACAAACAAAATTGAATTGATACTAACTTACCAAGATTATTAAGTCACTGATAACCACTAACTTACCAAGATTATTAAGTCACTCATAACCGATGCACCAACCCCACCAATTATTATTTTAATCCATCCGCATTCATGATAGTTTGCTATACCTAGCTATGTATATTCCTGTTTTTAAAACAATTTTCTTTACAGATTTTAAAAAAGTCAACGCACAATATGACGAAAAACCAGATAATGTAGCATCAACTGTTGCATAACAATACGCTAAGCCAACACACTAGGCAATGCTGAAAAAATAATTGTTGGCTGTATGCACCGGGGCTGCGTAGTTTTATAGTTTACTTCGACGCCGTTTATCTGAGTCAAAATACGAAGAAAATTTGCACAAAAATTAGAGCAAATTTTCGCCTAGTTTGCTACTACAGAATTTGAATGGAACCTGTCATTGTATGTAGTAAGCTTATAGTATGATGTTGCTACATGCGATAAATTATACATATCTAAACTAGCTGCATGAAAATATGAACGATTTTTAGAATCAAAAATTTTGGGTAAAACATATTATAAATAAAAATAATAAATAAATAAATAAATAAAAATAAATAAATAAAAATAAAAGAATAAGAATAAGAATAAGAATAAGAATAAGAAAAGAATAAGATAAGATAAGATAAGATAAGAGACACTACCGTGTCCTTATGACCTTATGATATACTAGCAGAATTATTGGTCTGAAAACATATAACGTGCAGTGATAACAATAGAATCAGGCCCGTAGCCAGCTTACCTTGCTAGGGGTGCTCAAAAATTTTAAGGAGGGGTATTCAATGGTTTTTAATGACTTACGAGCAGGGTTGTAAATTTGCTAGGGACGCCAAAATTTTTTAATGGGGGAACTAAGCATCCCTTTGCCCCCATTGGCTACGGGCCCGAATAGAATGCATATTTAGAGACTTTTAGGCAAATATTCACAACGTATCGCAGTCGAATTTAAAACTTTGACATCTGGTGAATTCAACCCCATTCTGTGTATACACATGTGTTTATCCAGAAACGGTGCTAAATAACGTTGTATGTTTTTTCATTATGACCGTTTTATTTGGCTGATTTTAGCGCTGAAGATTTTTCCGGCGGAATTATGCAAACTAATGTCGGAATTTACAACGATGGTTTGGTTTTGTGGGCTCCAACCCGAATAGAATGCATATTTAGAGACTTTTAGGCAAATATTCACAACGTATCGCAGTGGAATTTAAAACTTTGACATCTGTTCTGTATTTACACATGTGTTTATCCAGAAACGGTGCCAAATAACGTTGTATGTTTTTTCATTATGACCGTTTTAATTGGCTGATTTTAGCGCTGAAGATTTTTCCGGCGGGATTATGCAAACTAATGTCGGAATTTACAACGATGGTTTGGTGTTGTGGGCTCCACCGGTTAAATTTCGATCTTATGACCGTTTTAATTGGCTGATTTTAGCGCTGAAGATTTTTCCGGCGGAATTATGCAAACTAATGTCGGAATTTACAACGATGGTTTGGTTTTGTGGGCTCCACCGGTTAAATTTCGATCTTATGACCGTTTTAATTGGCTGATTTTAGCGCTGAAGATTTTTCCGGCGGAATTATGCAAACTAATGTCGGAATTTACAACGATGGTTTGGTGTTGTGGGCTCCACCGGTTAAATTTCGATCTACTTGTCAACTTGACGTTACACTGTTTCCGTTCGATGAACAAATTTGCAGTTTACGCTTTGCATCGTGGATATATGACGGAACGCAAGTAGGCATTGCTCGCTGTTGCTTGCGTTGACTGCTATCAGTACTTGACCAACAACACTTTACAATAATGTAGTGGTTTATTTATTTCAACTTTCTGTACTCAAATTGTTGGTCAATTGCAAATGTTATTGATCAAATTTTAATTTTAAAAACTTACCAAATACGCAATTTGCATTGAGCTCTATTCACACGAGTATTTTTTTGCTGCGAGAACTTGCAGAAGCAACTTGCACTTGCAAGTTGTTCCGATATCCCGTTCGAAAAAGTTGCAGCTGTAAATAATTCATTAAAAATCATAGCTAGGAATTTAGTTCACATGTGTGAATAACCATTGAAGTTTAGTGAATTTATTGCAGTTGCTTTCTCATTGGATAATGAATAAATGCAAGTTCTGCGTGCAATTTGCAGCTGCAGATTCTCGCAGCAAAAACTTGAAAGTGTGAAAAGGGTTTAAAATATTAAAATAAAAAACATTAATCACAAGTCTTTGCTATTTCAATTAATAACATCTCCACTAGCGCATCAGATTACTTTGTTGAGTGCTGCTAAACATCAGGGTATGAACAGATAGCAAAAATAGCGGAAACACAAAGTGAATATTGAAATATAAAAGTTTCAAAGTTGTTTTATTTTTCTCCCATCACAAATGAGACGTGCAAATATACGCGGGGTTTTGTAAAAATTTTAAAGAAAAAAGCGTATGCACCGACATTTTTAAGATTTTATATGAATTTCGTAAGTTTTAATTCATTTCGAGCAATTGCTGCGTATCTGTAATGAAAAATTGAGTTGAGCGTTGCAGTAACAGGTTTTAGGAAATTCTGTATTGAAACGGATACCGATTTTATCTAAAAAAACGAACATCTCGTTATACCCTTCTGCATGAAATATCGTCATCATTTACCCGATAGCTTTGCAATGGCGGCCAAAACTGTTTTAAATGCAGTTTTTAGCAATTTCGATAAATCATTGCATTATGAATTTCGCTGTTTTAGGTTGATTTGCGGAATCGCTCAACAACAATCAATCAAGACAGCTACACAGATCACGGTGAATGGCAAATTCTTGAAACTTACGTTGAACGTAACGTTAAATATTTTTCGTGTTGCGAAGATGTACCATTTCCAGGTAAACAGTTTAAATTCATATATATTTCTCAGGGTTAAACCGGATTCAGTTTAAATTTTAAACAAATATATATACATATATATAGATCAGGGTTAAACCGGATTCCTGTTCTTGTTCCTGCATTCAACGATGCAGGAACCGGAATTTTTACTGTTCTGTGGCTAATTATCCATAATTATGGAAATACTGGAATCTTTGTCTGCAAAAATTTGTTAATTTGAAATGAGTGTTTTTGCAATTAGTTCAATTTTGTTAATAAATTATCTCTGATGTGGTTTCGCCAAAACTTGATCGTAAAATAGCTGAAAATTCACCTAAGCAATTTTTGTGGCAAGTTTTCGAAAAATTTCCAACAGTAATTCGGTAATGAAAGTTATTTCAAATTACAATTCCCGTTCCTGTACCAGTTGCTGCAAAGAGATTCAATTCCTGTTCCTGTTCCTGTTCCGAAAAAATTAAGTTCCTGTTGGATTCCTGATATATAAGCATAAGTTTGATAAACACTAAATCGTAAAAATTGCAGATGTAAACGCATAACAGGCCGCCCGTTTACGCCAAATTGTCAAACAAAACATATATTGCACAAATAAATTTAAAACTGCACCGAAATCAAACACAAAACTTACTCTGAGTGAAAATATTGCAACTCCAAATGAATGGACTCAATCTCAGAGCTTAATAAATCTGGCCGAGGTACTACTGGTTCGCAGTGATAATAATGCGAAATTCTGCATTCAGACGGTTTAGTTAACCCCTTCTCACATAGAGTTGACTATGGGCAACTCAGCGCAGTGTATATACGTTACATAATACATATCATACAGTGTTTAACAATTGCATTACGTATACGTAGTATTAAATTACCACAAGACGTGAGAGCACCCTCGGGCTCGAGCGTCAAGCTCCTATAGCTGAATGGTGATGATAAACGCCTCCCACTCAAGTCACTGGAGTTCGAATCCTATTATTAATGTAGGTCTCAGAAGAAAAAGAATACATTCATGTGATAAAGGGTTAACCTAATTTCGGAGGTTCAAAAATTACACATCGTTTCGCCCTGTCAATTCAGAAACTTCTCACGAAAATCTTACACACGATACATACATGACCGCAACCAAACCTGACGAGCGAAACATTTGATAAGCCAAACGCAATTTTGGCATCAAATCATTATACAACTGTTGTTATTTTTAGTGACTGTAAAGGGCCCACGTCTTCGTCCATCCAACCCCCCCCCTTTGAATCCGTCTACGATGCTTTATAAACCTACGCTATTTGTTTTTTGTTTTAGAATTACGATTTACTCTGCATTTAAAACGGCGAACACTGTTCTACATGTACAATATTATTATTCCGTGCATTATGTTGTCCATTTTGACAATGATGCAATTTTGGTTACCCTGTGAAAGTGGCGAAAAAGTGACACTTGGATTAACAGTTGTACTCGCGTATTCGGTGTTCAGTTTTAATATTGCCGAAAATATGCCTGAAACATCGGACGTTATCCCGTTAATTGGTAAATTATCAACACTTTTGGCCCCGTGTTTTAACTTTAAGGGGCGTCCAGGTTTCTGGTGGGTCTATAAAAGAGTAGGTTTAGATTCGAGACTACACTTTTTTGGCTTAGACAGAGGCTTAGGCTTAGGTTTTAAAAATCATTTTTGCAACGCTTATGCTAGGCTTACGCTTAGGAATACACTTAATCTACTGTTACGCTAGTTAAAGCAACATTGGTGTCATTTTATAAATGTATCTTATTCACGCACCTGTAGCGGCCGATCAAACATTTTGTTGGTGTAAAAGAAAATTACTGGTGCTATATATATAGCATCATTGGGGTAACACGAACGTGAGACGTTCTGTGCAGAGTAAATGCAACTATCACGTCGTGCATACATTATATTGGCAAGTGTTAGCAAGCAAAAATGACATAATTTTAGAATTTAAATAACTGGTAATATTCCATATTTTGTATTAATTTTGTGACGGGAACTTTGAGTGTGTGGGGATTCTGCATTTGGATGATACGGGGAGCGCAATAGCCATTGCATATTGATTGTGCAGTATTTGCAAGTGAGGCCAAAACTTTTCCAGCAAGCAAAAAATTTAAAGGGTTGTGTTTTTCTTGCTCCCCCATGGTTGCTCAACCGTAATGTTTAGTATTTACTATCTTGCTGCATGCTGTCTTATTTGCTTGTGTCTGACGTACTTTGATGGTTGACAACTAAAGAAGCAAGTAACAGAACGTGCAAAAGTATCAGATGTAAACAAAATTTGTAAACAAATATTAATGTAAGGTCGCTTTTGGTCGATGTTTTTAAGTCAGCTGGCTAATTTTGTAATCTGCGGTATCATAGCGATAAGTGATTATCACATGGAACAGCTGCGGGATATTTAAACAACTCAATTATCTAAGCAGCTATTGTGACGTCACTTGGTAAGTTGGCATGTTTCGGACAGTCCATGAATACTTTACTCTAACACTTTCCCACAAAATGCGAGGGTTTTGTATCTGTATGCAATCAAGTAAACGTGCGAACAACCATCTAAACACGACTTTAGCTGACAGGTGATGTCCCGAAAAACTGAAACGTTGTGAATTGTTATTAACCTGCTCGTAAAATGAAATATTTCAGGTTTCCAACGTTTCTTTGAACGGCATAATATAAGCATATTCGTAAGCGTAAACCTAAGCCTAAGCCTCAGCGGCATAATAAAAACATAGGTATAAGTAAAAATTTTCCAAAGCCTTAACCTATGTAAGCCTTATTGAAAAGCTTAAAGATACTCAGTAAGAATTTTTTCATTAACCCCTTATCACGTGAATATTTGCAATTTCACATGAGATGTAATTTCAAGATGAGATTCCAACCCCAGTCTCACGGGTTGGAGGCGTTTACGATGACCACTGAGCTATAGGAGCTTGACGCTCGAGCCCGAGGGTCTTCTCACGTCTTGTCGAGATATAACACTGCGCATATATGTTATAAATGTTAAACACTGCTCACAGCCTGTGCATTGCTCGTACATTATTATATTTAGTTGCTCATAGTAATACTCTATGAGCGAAAGGCTTAAGCTTACTCTATTAAAGTCCCGCGCAAAAAAAGCTGTAAACGGTCTCAAAATAACAACCGCATGTGGAATCGTTCTTCAAACAAATTCATTGTATTTAAGCTATTTACATCATGTGCGTCATGGGCCTGTCTTCAGTATCAGTAACAATGTCCGTGATTGTCCTTAATCTTCGCCACGCAGGTGAACGAGGTCAAACGGTGCCACCTTGGCTGCAAACACTTGCATTTCGCATCCTTGCCCCAATTTTGCGATTTTCAGTCGATGACGGAACTGCAGAGTTAAACGAACGCTTTCTTACCTGTAATCAAAAATATAACAAAGATGAACGAAACGATACTGAACAATGTACACCGGCTGAACTCAAAGTAATTAACGATAAAAAAGTTAACGAAGCATTTAATGCCCTATCGACGTATGCTGTAAGTATTGCAGCGCAACATTATTACAACACCGCGATTGGAAACGATAACAACGTTAATAATAATAATAATAATAATAATAATAATAATAATAATAATAATAATAATAATTCGTTACTTGACCATCTTCAAAAACAACAAATGATTCAGAGAGAAGCTGTAATAAAGCACGAAAATAACATAGCTAACAATGCTACGCAATACATTGAGCGCCCGCCTTACGCACCGAGTGTACCAGTTGTCAATCATACTGATGCCCTCAGTCATTCGAGTAGTGCACGAATCTATAACGACACTAATAACAACAACTACAATAATAATAATAATAATAATAATAATAATAACGACTGCAATTGTGAAATTCGCAACAGCGCCAAAACACGAAACAAAATGACAACAAATACAAATAAGACATCGGTGCGATTGGTTAACGGCCGAAAATCGTATCAACAGCTGCAACCGATTGACTCGCGTCAAATCAGGCACAAAGCGTCTGTTCAGGTCAGACCGAATCCCCGCGAACCGCATACTCCGCGACGAAAATCAAATTCGTACTCGCCTAATGCTGTGGTTTTTCATTATGGCCAAAAACACGGTGAAAACTGGCACCAAATTGTAGATTTGAACGCGTTGTATCGCGATAGTGATAGCTACAGTTATTCGTGGACATCACAACGTCGTTCGAATGGTTTAGAATGCTCGCCACCTGAAGTCTTTCAACCCAAACAACGAATGACCGTGAATTACAATACTGAACGTAACAAAGCAACGTTCAGGTCAACCCAGCGTAATCAAACAGCGAAAAGATTAGCACATGCATCGTTGCATGATATTTTGCAACGAACAACAACACTAATTGAACGGTTTAGACAAGATAAACACGGTGAAGACAGTGTTGAAGAGTGGCAAAAGGTTGCGCGCGTGTTTGATCAGCTGTTTTTCTGGTTAATTTCATTTTTGACCGCATTCGTAACAGGAGGTATGATGTATCTTGGCTATCGCGGGTCTGGTATGAAGATTGAAAGAGCAGTCACTAATAGTGCTTTGACCAATGGGACATACAATATTAGTACGGAAGCGTTGGACGGTCTATTTACAGCTGGTTTCTAAAATCAAAAGCGTGTTTCTATCTGGAAAATTCTGACACTGGAATGGTCAAACGTTAAAGCGAAAATTGCTATTTGAATTTATATATAATGAGTACCAAAGATTTGATGTACATTTCAAAAACGTTTCACAACTACCAGACAAAGATACACGTGCGTAAACACGATGAATTCTTAATGTCATTTGCGCAATGATTAAAAAATGTCTCATTATAATGAAACCAACAGTGGATAATTGCTATTTAACAAGAGTGTGCGCAACTGGATACATTCTGTGTGCAAAAGAATATACCCTGCGTACGCTGCGTTTTTCGCATACCACAACCATTCTTTAAAGAGGGTATAATTGACAACTTCCTTCAATTTCGCACGCTAAAATAATCGTGCAAATTCTGCGGTCCAAGCGTCTAGTACTTCCTAATGAAGGAACGTAGGTAGGCCAAAAATGCAACGCTCGCTGGTACACTCAAAATAATTTCTGATATTTAAGAAAAAATTTCTTACATTTAAGAAATATAATTAGCAACGTGTACTTGAAAAGTATTTCTGTTATAACAGAAAAGTTTTCAAAAAAGTTTTGAAATAAAATCTGAAAATAAACGTTTTCCAGTTGTTTTTAGAAAAAATGTTTTAAATATCAGAAAAACTTTTCAGATTTTATGCAGAAAATACTTTTTTGAATAAATTCAGAAATCCTTTTTATGTGACTTTTCGCTCCATGAAATCTTCGATGAGTGGCACACTCTTGCTTAGAGTCATCATCGACTCTTGACAAAACGTAAATACAACCTAAAAGTTTGGTTAGTTTCTCTATTATGCATGAAACCCTAAGTAATATTGTCTGCGGCGCTGAGACACAAGCCGGCTTGTGGTTGTGCATAATAACTTTGAAATCTTACTTAAGTAAATTTTCAATGCTTAAGTTATGGTTCAAGTACTTATTTATCGTGTAAGGAAGTTGGATTCTCCAAGAAATTCAATGAAAAATGGGCTACGGTATAGATCTCGACGAGCTGAGTTCAACGGTGCCTATTTTATAGCTGTATGACCATCGGTTCGACGACAACTTATGCATAAGGAAAAAATGGTGCTGAGTAAGTTTCAGTGTACCTTCAGAAAATCCATATAGTGGCCTCAAAATTCTATTGCCACGAATTCTTCATATGACGTTCACTATGTTTAAACGCAAATTTTATTGAATTACCCGATTAACAATCTAAAAAACCACACTAAATCGAGACAAACTTCTACATCTAATTATACCTGTAGTTAAAAGATATTAGTCGCCACCGTCTCATTGAGAATGTTTTACGGGAATTTCAGGGAAATCGTTAGTGAAACGTTTCGTTTTTATATAACTTGCTATTTGGTAAATTGTCGCCAAACGTTTTGTTTCCTACGTATATCAATTTACTCACGACCTGATCAGCGGATAACAATATCTGCTCGTTTTGAAAGTTCTACCCTCTCAAATGCGAAAAATGTTTTTGTAAAACAAAGATTTTACCTTTAAAGATCACAATTGAAATCCTATTGCTTATAATACTCTTGCTATGCAATTGTATCGTTGTTAATCATGGGCTTTGGATTGATCGTCTGAATTTGTGCAAGTTTGTCAAATTACCAAACAACAAGAATTAGAAGTTTTAAAGTCATAATACAAGCCTGGTCGTATTTAGCGAATTTTCGCTATCTATCATTCACATGTTCGTGGAATATAAGTTTTACCACGTTTTTCCACCACCGAATTCAGCGCGTCGAAATCAGTAAAATAAGCTACTTTTAATTAAAGTCCTAGGGGGTCCATATTCTGTACCTCCGCCTACCTATCTCGCAAGGTTTTTGAACAAAAACAGAAAAATTTCAAATTCAACCTAGTATCATAGTAGGGCCAATGTAAACAACAGGGGCGGAAAACTATTATAAGCATATTCCTAAGCCTAAGCCTAAGCCTAAGCATATAAATGAGTCTATTCCTAAGCCTAAGCGTAAGCCTAAAGACTAAGGCAAGCAAAAAATTAGTCTAAAGCTTTAGCTTACTCTGTTGTAGTCCCACAGAAAAACGTTCCACCCCTTATCCTTACATGGGTCCATAGTAGGAAGCCGTGGTTTTGCTTTATATTATGGAAGTTAAATGAGAGGCTATGATTTCAAATAAATCAAGGTTAATGATATTGCATATCCAAGGCTGAGACTGCGCCTACCAGAAATAAGTAGTGTACAAATCGTTATTTTTTGTTTGTTGGTTTTGCACGAGTTTGACCCTAGAAGCCAACGACACGCTTTGCAGCTATTGTCAGCAGGGAAAAGTATTTTATGTCATGCGATTTTTGTGCGCAGGGTAGATCTCACTGCGATACCACGCATTACTGATGCTTGAATAGTGTGTAAATA
>JASANG010002369.1:0-12510 GCA_030248215.1 Enoplolaimus lenunculus
CCGGAATTTGCAAATCCTATTTTTGACCCTCCATGTGTTAAATGTAGAACGTTATTTGCATGTACAGCTCATGCATTATACACAGAAACATCGCAGTGTTAAGCGTTCGCGAGCCATATTTAATGTACATGTTTTAATGCTACACAGAATACGTGCAGGTGCAACATATACGCCAGTTGGTAGTAGAACTACATGTATTGAGCGAAGCTCGGACATGCTTACTTTTTAATCAGTCCAGTTAAGCATTCCAAACTTATGAAGCACAAACGCATAGTTTGACCCACTTACTTTCCAATTAATATGCAACTTAGTTACTAGCTAACTGTTCACTGATCGGTTTTGGAGGTTTATAAACTATTTATTTATTGAGATTTCTCGAACCCAAACCCTTTAGTACTGAATTAGATTCCTTGTACCGTAATAATCAGTGAAATAATGTAAAAAGTCCTAATTTGGGCTTAACTAATTATGCTAACATGCAAATTAGCTATTATCTAGCTACCCAATTATCGCTTTTGGAAGCTTGTAAACAATTTATTCTGATTTCTTGCACCCAAAAACCCATTAGTACTGAATTTCACTGCTTGTAACCCTAATAATCAGTGAAATAATTTTAAAACAACTTAATTTGTTAAAATGAATTAAGCTAATATGCAAGTTAGCTATTATCTAACTCTCCAGATATCTGGTTTCGAGGTTTATAAACAATTTTTTAGATTACGTGAACCAGAAACCCTTCAATAACCCTAATAATAAGTTAAATATTTAAAAAGTACTAATTTAAGCTTATCAGTTTAGCTAATATGCAAAATAGCTATTAGCTAACGATTTAATTATCAGTGTTTGAAGGTCCGATCAGTGAAATAAGTTAAAATTTCTAATTTATGCTTTACTATGAAGCTAATATGCAAATTATTAATTAGCTAACTATTCAAGTATCGGTTTTGGAGGCTTGTAAACAATATAATTAGATTTTTCGTACCCGAAAAACCATTAGTACAGAATTTAATTGCTTGTAACACTAATAATCAGTCAAATAATTTAGAAAGCCCTGATTTACGTTTAACTAATTAAGCTAATACGCAAATTAGCTATTAGCTACTGTTCAGTTATCTGTTTTAGAGGTTTATATACAAGTTATTCTGATTCTCGCACCAGAAACCCTTCAATAACCATAATAATTAGTGAAGGTCATCAGATAAGCTAATATGCGAATTTGCTAGCATTCAAAAACCCTTTACTAATCCTAATAATTGGTGAAATAAGTTAAAAAATTGTAATTTAGGCTTATTAGTTAAAGTAATATGCAAATTTGCTATTAACTAACTATTCACGTATCGGTTTTGGAGGCTTGTAAATAATATAATTAAATTTGTCGCACCCGAAAAACCTTTACTACTGAATTTGATTGCTTGTAACACTAATAATCAGTGAAATAATTTAAAAAGTCCTAATTTAGGTTTAACTAATTAAGCTAATACGCAAATTAGCTTTTATCTAACTGTTCAATTATCGGTTTAGGATGTTTATAAACAATTTATTCAGATTTGTCGTACCTCGTACCAAAAATCCCATTAGTAGTGAGGTTAGATAGCTTGTAAACCTAATTAGTGAAATACAGTAAAAAGTCCTAATTTAAATTTAACCAATTATGCAAATTAGCCTGTAGCTAATAAACGGCTTAAAATTTTAAATTCCCGAATGCGAGGTTAACGCCCGAAGATAACAAGCTTTCAAACAACACACTTTATCAAATTGGTTCAAGTGGTTCCTGAGATTCTTTCCGGAAGGACACATAGACAGAGGGACAGACTGACGAATGGGCGGACATCCACCTTTCGATCCCCGAGTACAAAACATAGAACGCTTCGCGAAACTGCGAGCATTGGACGACGTTTCGCTTCGTGTAATAAATAAATAAAGTACTGCAGTTGCCTGTATGGTGCGATCGGTTAGCAGATTGGTTTAGTGTTCATTAGGTAGCTCTCGCGTTCCACTCTTCTTGATGGTTCGGGTTGACAAAGTCGTTTTCATGACACGAATTAATTACGATGACAGTTTTTTGAAAATTTATGCTAACCGTATTTTTACGGCACGAGTTCCGAATAGAATACTTATGTTGTTGTGACACTTCGCGGCGGCAGACTAAATTTCTGGTAGTTTCAGCCTCGAATCCAAAACTTAAATTAATATAGAATTTTTTGATATTAGGCCAAATTAAACAGCTATTGGTTTTTTAATAAATTTTACCCATGTGTAGTCTTAATTTTCCCTTTTATAAAAAGTTACTTCAGTTGAAAAACAAATTCATCTTAGTATTATTTATTTTATTCAGGTTTAATACGAGTGCAAGCTAATCATAATTTTGGCTTGAGTTATAGGGGCTGCGCAAGAATGTATCAGCAAGAAATTACGTAACTTGCGTGCCAGCCAATGAGTGACAATTATTATTATTATTATTATTATTATTATTATTATTATTATTAAATGTGTAGCTTAAGCCCTTCTTCGTAAACTTTTATTTTTAAAATTCAATTAGTTTACTTTAAATTAGAAACACATTTAATAATAATAATGCGAAAAACTTCTAGGCGTGGTTATTTCATCTCGGAATGACTTCTTGGCTACGCCAAAGGGTAATGGGTTGGGTGCACTTGATGTACTGACGGGATAAACGTGGCGTTTGACGATATCTGTAGGTTATTGTAAGTAAGCAGAATCGAGTACAAGCTGCAACAATAGTTTACTTTCCTCACAAAACACTAACTGACACAGGAGACACGTTTAAAATCTTGTACAGCGTGCTACAAAATTTACGCATACGCTTAGAATTAGGATTAGGGGTACGCCTAGGAAAATGCCCAAAGCTTTAAGGCTAAAGCTTGCGCTAAGGCTGAGGCATATTGCAAGGCAAACATTTTTCTAAGTTTAAGCCTAATGCTTAAATGTAAATGTGAGTGAAGTGTACAAAAGTCTATAATTTACTATAATTCCGCGCGTTTAATATTTCGTCATAAACGTAATGAAACGAAACATATTTTACAAATAGAAGATATAGAAATTCAAGCAGGCTCGAAACAATGGAACTTTTCTTAATGCTCTGGCACGCAATCAATGTTACTTACCTCAACTGAAGAGTCCTGATATCCAGGTCCATACAATACAACCGCAGAAGAGTTGTCATCTGGAAACTCGCTCAGTGTCGACGGCCGACTGTGATGTGCGGTTGATTCGTTTTCACCGTTGTCTTCATCTTCTGACGGTATATCGGAGCTTGATACGTCTTCCTGTCTGAAATAAACAAATCAAAATAATGTAACATCTTCTCATAGACTGCGAGCAACTTAGAGTACATTGTGTAAGTGAATATTACACGAAACACGCAGCGTTTAACTATTACTACGCGTATGCACAAAGATGTGCCTCATTGTATATATTCCTGTGAAATAGGGTTAAGTAGTCTTTGGCTCCAAATTTCACAGAGGATCCGAAACAGCAGTGAGTTCAAAAGACAGAAAATGTACATGCCATATTCTGACGGCATATGATAACTGGATTGACATCTTGGCTGTCTGAAAATGAAAATCAACTAATACTTGTAACTTAAGTCTTACAACACCACCAATGAAGCAGTTTAAACAGTGATCGTGGCGTTGCTCTACAACCAATTTTACGAGGATGATGCTGTTAACGCAAGTAAGGATATGCATATATTATTTCGTTTATATTTATATTCGTGGACTAACATAGCAATATGTCTGCATCTAAACGGTTTTCCTTCAACTACTTTAAGCGTTTTCTGAAACACATGCATACGCTTCAACATAATACTTCATGCGGGGAGAAACCGGACAAAAACCGAATTTTGTTATCAAGTTCAGGCGTTTAAATGAACAATGCTCATTGTTAAATTTTTAATTCAACTTACAAAACTGGTTGCACTTGTACTTTGTAACCTTCTCGTGGGCCCATATATTCGACAAACGCTCGTGTTCGATACACAGTTGGTGGACCTTTTTGACTATTATTGTACCGGCTGTCTGCAGTATACCTTGCGCCCCATTGCACAATTTTAGTACCATCTCGTTGTGTTCTCAACCCGGCGCTAACGGCGGACCCTTTAAAATTTGTTGCCGCGTCCTGGTTTGCGGAGTCAAACACTGTACCGCCAAACTTTTTAAGGTTACTGGCAAAAAATTCTGAACCATGACCAGATTTACGGATTGAAGGATCTTTGAGTAGCATGCTTTCGGCCGGATGCGAAAAATCAAACGGATCGCGCTCTTTGTGAAGTTCAGACCGCAGGCTTTTGGGTTTCACGGTTGGACTTGCATTCTGTGATCGTGACGGTCGGTCCCGGTCCAGTTTTGGTGGCTCAAGCAAAGCGAACGGCTCGCATCGGGTTTTTTTGAGCGCCGGAAATACCTGAGTAAATTCATCACAGTTTGCATTGACCATCGCTGCAAAATTGTTCTCCATTGTAGTTAATACCTAAAATATAATACAAACAGAAACAAAGTGAAGCTTTTATTCTTTAGAATATTTTCAATTTTAATATAAACCGCTGTATTGCTAAAACGATTATAAAACAAAAATCTAGAAAACGCCTAGTTCTATTGTTTCATACTATTTACGAGCTCTTATAGAATTTTCAGATATTAGGTCAAATTAAACAGCTACTGGTTTTTATAAATTTTACCCATGTGTAGTCTAAGTTTTGCCTTTTATAAAAAGTTACTTCAGTTGAAAAACAAATTCATCTTAGTATTTTTTATTTTATTCAAGTTTAATACGAGTGCAAGCTAATCATAATTTTGGCTTGAGTTATAGGGGCTGCGCAAACATGTATCAGCAAGAAATTACGCATCTTGCGTGCCAGCCAATGCGTGACTATTATTATTATTATTATTATTATTTTATTATTAAATTTCTTAACCCTTCTTCGTAAACTTTTATTTTTAAAATTCAATTAGATTAGTTGAAATTAGAAACACATTTAATAATAATAATAATAATAGTCACTCATTGGCTGGCACGCAAGTTGCGTAATTTCTTGCTGATACATGTTTGCGCTGCCCCTATAACTCAAGCCAAAATTAAAATTCTATAAGAGCTCGTAAATAGTATAAAACAATAGAACTAGACGTTTTCTAGATTTTTGTTTTACAATCGTTTTAGCAATACAGCGGTTTATATTAAAATTGAAAATATTCTAAAGAATAAAAGCTTCACTTTGTTTCTGTTTGTATTATATTTTAGGTATTAACTACAATGGAGAACAATTTTGCAGCGATGGTCAATGCAAACTGTGATGAATTTACTCAGCTATTTCCGGCGCTCAAAAAAACCCGATGCGAGCCGTTCGCTTTGCTTGAGCCACCAAAACCGGACCGGTACCGACCATCGCGATCATAGAATGCAAGTCCAACCGTGAAACCCAAAGGCCTGCGGTCTGAACTTCACAAAGAGCACGATCCGTTTGATGTTCCGCATCCGGCCGCAAGCATGCTACTCAAAGATCCTTCAATCCGTAAATCTGGTCATGGTTCAGGATTTTTTGCCAGTAACCTTAAAAAGTTCGGCGGTACAGTGTTTGACTCCGCAAACCAGGACGCGGCAAGCAAATTTCGGGTCCGCGTAGCGCCGGGTTGAGAACACAACGAGATGGTACTAAAATTGTGCAATGGTGCGCAAGGAATACTGCAGACAGCCGGTACAATAATAGTCAAAAAGGTCCACCAACTGTGTATCGAACACGAGCGTTTGTCGAATATATGGGCCCACGAGAAGGTTACAAAGTACAAGTGCAACCAGTTTTGTAAGTTAGGCACATCTTTGTGCATACGCGTAGTAATAGTTAAACGCTGCGTATTTCGTGTAATATTCACTTTTACACAATGTACTCTAAGTTGCTCACAGTCTATGAGAAAATGTTACATTATTTTAATTTGTTTATTTCAGACAGGAAGACGTATCGAGCTCCGATATACCCAGAAGAGAGACAATGGTGAACGAACACCGCACTCCAGTCCCGTCGACGAGCGATTCCAGATGACACTCTTCTGCGGTTGTTTGTATCGACCTGATACAGAACTCTTCAGTGAGGTAAGTAACATTATTGCTTGCCAGAGCATAGAAAAGTTTCATTGTTTCATGCCTGCTTATTTTCTTATCTTCTATTTGTAAAATATGTTTCGTTTCATTACGTTTATGACGAAATATAACAAATAGAATTATAGACATACGGCTTCTCACATTTACATTTGCTAGTAAATTAGAAAATTTGTAATAGGCGATATTTATTTCTTTTTTTACGTTTATGCCATATTTGCGGCATATGTCTATTACGTCTTCTTTGAAATAAAATATTACTTTTACCTCAGCAGTTTACATGACTGCTTGATGCTACTTTTACGTATGGATTGGTGTACCAAGTGGTTTTTTTTTTTTTACCTTCACAATCCGCGCGTCAACAACGCGTCACTTTTTACTATATCTTTCGTGCATATTACTACACTGTTTTCCTTCCTATTTGCTTTTGAATATATCGCAGCGTCTCAACGCTTCATACGGGAACCGGCAAAAACCCCCCCTTCACCTCTCTCACACACTCACCTTAAAAAAACAAAGAACTCCTCAGACGAGACAATCATTAAAGGAAAACACACCGTTTTATGGGTTTATATTAGGTGATGTCACGTTAATAGGTTGTGCCTACTTAAAACTGGTTCCACTTGT
Organism: Enoplolaimus lenunculus; assembly: GCA_030248215.1. Classification (NCBI taxonomy): domain Eukaryota; kingdom Metazoa; phylum Nematoda; class Enoplea; order Enoplida; family Thoracostomopsidae; genus Enoplolaimus; species Enoplolaimus lenunculus. Next base: position 6,739 of record JASANG010002369.1, read on the forward strand.
ACTTTGTAACCTTCTCGTGGGCCCATAATATTCGACAGAACGCTCGTGTTCATACAAGTTGGTGGACCTTTTTATATTATTGTACCGGCTGTCTGCAGTATCCCTTGCGCCCCATTGCGCACATTTTAGTACCATCTCGTTGTGTTCTCAACCGGCGCTAGCGGCGGACCGGTAAATTTGTTGCCGCGTCTGGTTTGCGAGTCAAACATGTACCGCGAATTTAAGGTTATGGCAAAAATCCTGAACATGACAGATTTAGGATTGAAGGATCTTGAGTAGCATGCTTGCGGCCGGTATGGGAAATAAGGATCGTGCTCTTTGTGAGTTAGACCGCGGCTTTGGGTTTCAGGTTGGACTTGCATTCTGTGATCGGATGGTCGGTCCGGTCCGGTTTTGGTGGCTCAAGCAAAGCGAACGGCTCGCATTGGGTTTTTTTGGCGCGAAATAGCTGAGTAAATTCATCACAGTTTGCATTACCATCGCTCAAATTGTTCTCCATTGTAGTTAATACCTAAATAAATAAAACAGAAACAAAGTGAAGCTTTTATTCTTTAGAATATTTTCAATTTTATATAAACCGCTGTATTGCTAAAAGATTGTAAAAAAAATCTAGAAAACGCTAGTTCTATTGTTTTATACTATTTACGAGCTCTTATAGAATTTTCGATTAGCCCTATGTTTTTACCTATTTAGTAGTTTGTGCCTTTTTTACTTCGTTAAACTCCCTCTCAGTATTTTTTAATTTTATTATTGTGACTACTATTTTGGCTGAGTTATAGGGGCAGTGCAAACATGTATGCAGCAAGAAATTACGCACTTGCGTGCCAGCCAACACCACCACAACGGCAAATATAGAAATGAGTGGACATTATTATTATTATTATTATTATATATTATATATTATTAAATTGTAATAAGCCCTTCTTCGTAAATTTTATTTTTAAAAGTTAATAGAGGGTTAGTAGAAATTAATAATAAAATTAATAATAATATAATAATAATAGTCACTCATTGGCTGGCACGCAAGTTGCGTAATTTCTTGCTGATACATGTTTGCGCTGCCCTATAATAGAAATTTTTTTTTTTTTTTTTTTTTTTGTGTTTTTGACCAACGAAAATTCTATAAGAGCTCGTAAATAGTATGAAACAATAGAATAGGCGTTTTCTAGATTTTTGTTTTACAATCGTTTTAGCAATACAGCGGTTTATATTAAATTGAAAATATTTAAAGATAAAAGCTTCACTTTGTTTCTGTTTGTATTATATTTTAGGTATTAACTACAATGAGAACAATTTTGCAGCGATGGTCAATGCAAACTGTGATGAATTTACTCAGCTATTTCCGGCGCTCAAAAAACCCGATGCGAGCCGTTCGCTTTGCTTGAGCCACCAAAACCGGACCGGTACCGACCATCGCGATCATAGAATGCAAGTCCAACCGTGAAACCCAAAGGCCTGCGGTCTGAACTTCACAAAGAGCACGATCCGTTTGATGTTCCGCATCCGGCCGCAAGCATGCTACTCAAAGATCCTTCAATCCGTAAATCTGGTCATGGTTCAGGATTTTTTGCCAGTAACCTTAAAAAGTTCGGCGGTACAGTGTTTGACTCCGCAAACCAGGACGCGGCAACAAATTTTACCGGGTCCGCCGCTAGCGCCGGGTTGAGAACACAACGAGATGGTACTAAAATTGTGCAATGGTGCGCAAGGAATACTGCAGACAGCCGGTACAATAATAGTCAAAAAGGTCCACCAACTGTGTATCGAACACGAGCGTTTGTCGAATATATGGGCCCACGAGAAGGTTACAAAGTACAAGTGCAACCAGTTTTGTAAGTTATAAATTTACAGTAGCATTTTCTTTAACCCTTACAAATCGTTTTTTCCGTTCTCCCCGTATGAGAATATGGCATGTACATTTTCTGTCTTTTGAACTCACTGCTGTTTCGGATCCTCTGTGAAATTTGGAGCCAAAGACTACTTAACCCTATTTCACAGGAATATATACAATGAGGCACATCTTTGTGCATACGCGTAGTAATAGTTAAACGCTGCGTATTTCGTGTAATATTCACTTACACAATGTACTCTAAGTTGCTCGCAGTCTATGAGAAGATGTTACATTATTTTGATTTGTTTATTTCAGACAGGAAGACGTATCAAGCTCCGATATACCGTCAGAAGATGAAGACAACGGTGAAAACGAATCAACCGCACATCACAGTCGGCCGTCGACACTGAGCGAGTTTCCAGATGACAACTCTTCTGCGGTTGTATTGTATCGACCTGGATATCAGAACTCTTCAGTTGAGGTAAGTAATATTGATTGCGTGCCAGAGCATTAAGAAAAGTTCCATTGTTTCGAGCCTGCTTGAATTTCTGTATCTTCTATTTGTAAAATATGTTTCGTTTCATTACGTTTATGACGAAATATTAAACGCGCGGAATTATAGTAAATTATAGACTTTTGTACACTTCACTCACATTTACATTTAAGCATTAGGCTTAAACTTAGAAAAATGTTTGCCTTGCAATATGCCTCAGCCTTAGCGCAAGTTTTAGCCTTAAAGCTTTGGGCGTTTTCCTAGGCGTACCCCTAATCCTAATTCTAAGCGTATGCGTAAATTTTGTAGCACGCTGTACAAGATTTTAAACGTGTCTCCTGTGTCAGTTAGTGTTTTGTGAGGAAAGTAAAACTATTGTTGCAGCTTGTACTCGATTCTGCTTACTTACAATAACCTACAGATATCGTCAAACGCCACGTTTATCCCGTCAGTACATCAAGTGCAGCCCAACCCATTACCCTTTGGCGTAGCCAAGAAGTCATTCCGAGATGAAATAACCACGCCTAGAAGTTTTTCCGTGCATATTATTATTATTAAATGTGTTTCTAATTTAAAGTAAACTAATTGAATTTTAAAAATAAAAGTTTACGAAGAAGGGCTTAAGCTACACATTTAATAATAATAATAATAATAATAATAATAATAATAATAATAATAATTGTCACTCATTGGCTGGCACGCAAGTTACGTAATTTCTTGCTGATACATTCTTGCGCAGCCCCTATAACTCAAGCCAAAATTATGATTAGCTTGCACTCGTATTAAACCTGAATAAAATAAATAATACTAAGATGAATTTGTTTTTCAACTGAAGTAACTTTTTATAAAAGGGAAAATTAAGACTACACATGGGTAAAATTTATTAAAAAACCAATAGCTGTTTAATTTGGCCTAATATCAAAAAATTCTATATTAATTTAAGTTTTGGATTCGAGGCTGAAACTACCAGAAATTTAGTCTGCCGCCGCGAAGTGTCACAACAACATAAGTATTCTATTCGGAACTCGTGCCGTAAAAATACGGTTAGCATAAATTTTCAAAAAACTGTCATCGTAATTAATTCGTGTCATGAAAACGACTTTGTCAACCCGAACCATCAAGAAAGAGTCGAACGCGAGAGCTACCTAATGAACACTAAACCAATCTGCTAACCGATCGCACCATACAGGCAACTGCAGTACTTTATTTATTTATTACACGAAGCGAAACGTCGTCCAATGCTCGCAGTTTCGCGAAGCGTTCTATGTTTTGTACTCGGGGATCGAAAGGTGGATGTCCGCCCATTCGTCAGTCTGTCCCTCTGTCTATGTGTCCTTCCGGAAAGAATCTCAGGAACCACTGAACCGAATTTGATAAAGTGTGTTGTTTGAAAGCTTGTTATCTTCGGGCGTTAACCTCGCATTCGGGAATTTAAAATTTTAAGCCGTTTATTAGCTACAGGCTAATTTGCATAATTGGTTAAATTTAAATTAGGACTTTTTACTGTATTTCACTAATTAGGTTTACAAGCTATCTAACCTCACTACTAATGGGATTTTTGGTACGAGGTACGACAAATCTGAATAAATTGTTTATAAACATCCTAAACCGATAATTGAACAGTTAGATAAAAGCTAATTTGCGTATTAGCTTAATTAGTTAAACCTAAATTAGGACTTTTTAAATTATTTCACTGATTATTAGTGTTACAAGCAATCAAATTCAGTAGTAAAGGTTTTTCGGGTGCGACAAATTTAATTATATTATTTACAAGCCTCCAAAACCGATACGTGAATAGTTAGTTAATAGCAAATTTGCATATTACTTTAACTAATAAGCCTAAATTACAATTTTTTAACTTATTTCACCAATTATTAGGATTAGTAAAGGGTTTTTGAATGCTAGCATCAAATACTTCAAGTTAAGGAATAAAGTAATTCGCATATTAGCTTATCTGATGACCTTCACTAATTATTATGGTTATTGAAGGGTTTCTGGTGCGAGAATCAGAATAACTTGTATATAAACCTCTAAAACAGATAACTGAACAGTAGCTAATAGCTAATTTGCGTATTAGCTTAATTAGTTAAACGTAAATCAGGGCTTTCTAAATTATTTGACTGATTATTAGTGTTACAAGCAATTAAATTCTGTACTAATGGTTTTTCGGGTACGAAAAATCTAATTATATTGTTTACAAGCCTCCAAAACCGATACTTGAATAGTTAGCTAATTAATAATTTGCATATTAGCTTCACTAATAAGCATAAATTAGAAATTTTAACTTATTTCACTGATCGGAAACCTTCAAGACTGATAATTAAATCGTTAGCTAATAGCTATTTTGCATATTAGCTAAACTGATAAGCTTAAATTAGTACTTTTTAAATATTTAACTTATTATTAGGGTTATCGAAGGGTTTCTGGTTCACGTAATCTAAAAAAATTGTTTATAAACCTCGAAACCAGATATCTGGAGAGTTAGATAATAGCTAACTTGCATATTAGCTTAATTCATTTTAACAAATTATGTTGTTTTAAAATTATTTCACTGATTATTACGGTTACAAGCAATGAAATTCAGTACTAATGGGTTTTTGGTGCAAGAAATCAGAATAAATTGTTTACAAGCTTCCAAAAGCTATAATTGGGTAGCTAGCTAATAGCTAATTTGCATGTTTGCATATAGTTAAGCCCAAATTAGGACTTTACATTATTTCACTGATTATTACGGTACAAGGAATCTAATTCAGTACTAAAGGGTTTGGGTTCGAGAAATCTCAATAAATAAATAGTATATAAACCTCTAAAACCGATCAGTGAACAGTTAGCTAGTAACTAAGTTGCATATTAATTGGAAAGTAAGTGGGTCAAACTATGCGTTTGTGCTTCATAAGTTTGGAATGCTTAACTAGACTGATTAAAAAGTAAGCATGTCCGAGCTTCGCTCAATACATGTAGTTCTACTACCAACTGGCGTATATGTTGCACCTGCACGTATTCTGTGTAGCATTTAAAACATGTACATTAAATATGGCTCGCGAACGCTTAACACTGCGATGATTCTGTGTATAATGCATGAGCTGTACATGCAAATAACGTTCTACATTTAACACATGGAGAGTCAAAAATGGGATTTGCAAATTCCGGGGTGACTTCTGTAGAGATGTGGATATGTCCATCATCTCGTATAGGTTCGAAAACTTTGTATGTGACATCGGGTGAGCACCGAATTCTGGTCTGAGATGCTTTTCTGCACAGTATGATGTGAATTGATCAGAAAAGGGCGGGTGGACCCTGGAAGCGTCGCCACTGATCTGTGGAATCGCTGTCCGGTAAGCCCAAAGCTCGGTGGGTGCGGAAATTGAAGGCTCTAGATCGAGAGGCTTGCTTGCGGCGTCGGACATGCAGTAATGAATAAGGTAAAATCGGGATAACACGATAAATC
>JASANG010002877.1:0-12451 GCA_030248215.1 Enoplolaimus lenunculus
ATGAATATTCGCTAAGAATTAAAATATGTTATTATTTGTTAGTTGCAGGTAATGCAAGTACTCTCATTAACATCGGAAACGCAACAGTATAATAGTGGTTGTGAATGATTCTGTTATTAAAATACCTTAGAAGATTCTAATTTAGCAGCAGTAAACAGAACTTAAGACGGGATTTAAGCTAAAATATTTAGTACTGTATTATGTATCGGTCAAATTTAATAAGTTATAATTTGTTAATCGGCAATCGCTTACCAGTTAAAGTAAACGTTGATCGTTCTAACAATGTAGACTGGATGCTTGAATAAATCCCAATAATTTGCTCCTGACGAACGCTGTTTGTTTTCTTCCTAGAAATAGGTACAGAAAGGTCTTTGAGAAGTTATAATACAATAATAATTAAAAAATAGACCACTGAGTACTGACCTTGGAGAATGATATTGTAACCTTACAGTACAACCAGCGGTCAAGTGTAACAATGACCATTTATCTGCTTTTTTAATACACTGTAAATTCCGATGAGTTGATTAATCAATTCAGCTAGTGAGTTGGTTATTTCTGAATTAATATCAGTAAACGTAAACTCACTCCGAGTTGAGTTGATTCTTACTCTGAGTTGAGATGACTCTGGGTGAGTTGATTAAGTAACCCATAATGAATTGAATCAACTCAAAATTCTGAGTTCTGATAGTCCTAACTCAGACTGAGTGATTCAACTCATCTGAGTTAAAATCAACTCACTGAAATTTACAGTGTATATAATAAGGGCTGTTTAGTAGCGAAATAATTACACGATGCGATAGCTCTTGTGCCAGCAGTTAGAATGAGGTTATTCTTGACCACGTAGTTTGTGTTCCAAACCCAATCCTCCCTGTTGAATGTTACACTGTTCGGTAACATAGTCTGTTCCTTAATTTGCGACTCTGCCATATATCCCGGAATACTTCATGGGTGTAAATTTGCTGTTAACGCGTTATACAGCGTTCACAATAACTTTTCTCAGCTGCGCACCAAAAACGTCATATGGTAGCGTTAACGAGTGTCAATTTTAAAAATTGTCACTCGTTAACCATACTCTAACATTCAAAACATTTATAACTTAACCCTAACGCGTGTTACATCTCTCTCTGTGGCACACGTAACGCGTGTTACAGCTCTGCTCTGTGACACACGTTAGGGTAAGGTTAACGCTAGTCTTTAAATCCGACTAAATATAAAATAGATGCTGGCAATCGAGATACTTGGTAGAATCCTACACTGCAATAAATGTGAGTCAAATTGACTCCCTCCGAAATAGGCTCTACGGGACTCCGCTAGAGTCAAACGTGCGACTAAGTGAGTCGAATTTGACTCTGGTGGAGTCTGATTTGACTCAATTTGTGTAGTCCCATAGAGCCTATTTCGGAGGGAGTCAATTTGACTCACCATTTTTTGCAGTGTAAGCAGAAAAAGCCAACACTGCACGCGTACCTGCTCAATAGATTCGATAACTCCGTCCAAGCTAAAGTCGTCACAGAGTTGTACATTATTCCATTTGGCAGCCCGCCGTATTTCACTCATTGCCCTTCCCTTTTTGCCACGGCCAAGCAGCCACCGAAATGATTCAGGGATTATTCTGAAACAAACAAATGCTTGCAGTATCAGGCCCGTAGCCAGCTCACCTTGCTGGGGGGGGGGGGGGCTAAAAATTTTCAGGAGTGGCATTTAAAGGTTTTCAATGACTTACAAGCAAGGTTGAACATCTTCTAGGGGGGCCAAAATTTTTCCAGGGGGGCTGGGCCTTCCTGACCCCTGACCCCCCTGGCTACGGACCCGTTGCAATACACTTATTTTAGGCATTATTTTCTGAACGCTTAATTAGATCATATCGTTTCATGTTACAAGAACCGCATCGAGCAAATAAAATGGCTTCTAATTTTCGACTAAGATTGACTGTGTGTCACTCAGGTGATAATGCACACGCGATGTAAAAAATCTCCGCATTTTTCAAAGGGTTTCGTAATACCTTTGTCATTTTAACGGTATTGAGATAGAATATCGTTCAGAGTTAAAACTGTTCATATTCAGTTGATTTACCATTTCTTCACTTCAAGTGTTTTTAAAGTTTTCAAATTTCACGACAAAATATCACTACAACACTTGAAAATAGTGTTTTATGATGAAAAATATTTAAATAAATCTTTAAAGCGTATTCACAGCAATCATGAGCAAACAACAGTTATTGAGTTAATACACCAACTTACAGTATGAGAGCAATGTATATAACCAACGGTATCGATAGAACAAGATTTAGCGTCCGCCAATCACGAAAGAAATATGCGAAGACTGAAATTCGAAAATAAATGCAATTTACCACCAATATCGTTAAACCGTAGACACCTCGAAGTTGAAATTTTCGGTTAAGACACACGCGGATCCAAAGGAGCATCCGACATTTCATCAGTAGGGCTCAATACTAAGAATTTATGTTAAAGTTTAGTACTAAAATTGCGTTTGTCTCTCGCTCGGTTCGCTTGCATGTTTTTCCCGCTTTTATCTAGCGCGCCCACGCTGTCCATATTTTTGGGTCCGCCGCTTAAAGTATATACACTAAATAAGGTTAGAATTTTTATTTAATAAGTCTTAATTTGCATTTTTCTACATTTGCAACCATGTCAGAGTACTCTGCAAAGAATGATGAGTCAAATTTAGTCTCTACGAAATAGGCTTTTCGGGACTACACAAATTGAGTCAAAATTCGACTCCACCACAGTCAAATTCGGTTCGCTAAGTCGCACGTTTGATTCGGGCGGAGTCGAATTTGACTCAGTTTGTGTAGTCCCGAAAAGCCTATTTCGGAGAGAGTCAATTTGACTCACCATTTTTTGCAGTGTAAAAAGTTGTCTACTGAATAATATAAATCGCTGAAAATTAGTCCAATCACAAAAAATGGTTCAAACGACTTGTGTTTAAGCTGTTATTAGGAAGCGTTTTCTAGCCAAATACGTGAAAAATATGACATTTATAAAATACCGGTTTAAAAGAGGTTCGTTTTTGGCGAGATTGGTAAATCTTCAAATACCAAAGAAAAATCCTAAAAACTCTCTTTAAAATATTGAAATGTCAGATTGTCAGATCACAAAACGTATACTCGTTCATCGGAATTTTATTTCGACTAAATAACTGGTAACGCTATTTCGTACTGGTTCCCTGAATAACCCTGTCTTAGACTGTAATGTATTTATGTTTGCAACGGATATCCGCACCAAGAGTCGATAATGTCTGTTTTACAAGTCAATGCACCTGGGTACATTCTGTGTAGAAAACAATGTAAACAGCGCATTCAACTTTTTTGGTCTATACCCCCCATTATAGAGAGGGTTTACAACATTTGCGAAACATGTCACTTTACGTATAAGGCGTCAAAAATGATCCGCTTATAGTTTAATTTAGGGTTATTGCATGTGTCAGCGACCCCCCTCTAAATGAGAAAGGTCGGCCGAAACCGTAACGCCCGGTGGTACATTTTGTACCATGCCGCATGGGTGTAGGCACGATTTTGTTTGGGGCACACACAAATACTTTAAATATATAGTGTGTTAATCAATTTTCATCAATTAGCATGTGCACCAGCGTGCAAAACGGAACTGGATTATACAGGAATCGGAATCAAAAGTACAAATTTTATGACAATACATATATTTGTATTAAAATATTAATTTAGGGTATCTGATAGCTGGCCACAATTTTGAAAAATGTCGTACAACATATTGGCATAGTTTTTGGTTCCGTAAAGCTAAACTGCAATCAATTGTTGTTGTGATCAGAACTTTTATTCAACCAATGTATACTCATTCACAGGGCCGGCGTTAAGACAGGCGGTCATCCAAACAGGCCCAACGGGGCCCCTAATAGAATGTTTTACAAATTTTTTAGTTTGCCTAAAGGAGTGACCAAGGGTCAGTCTCTCAATTGGGCGGTTTGCGGGGCGTTTCTGCCGGAAATGCTCATTCAGGTGGTCAACGCAAGTGTTTATTAGTCAGTTGCAATTTTCTATACCAAATGTTTCGGTTATTCGAAATAGAAACTCAATTACGGATATCCACATAAATGTCCAGTAAAAATTGCCGGATATCGGAATATGAAGAAATATTCGATGCCCATCACTACCTAACATAATTTAAAGATGTTATTGAATGTTTTTTCACTTGAAAAATCACTCCTGCTTGATCCCAGATAATGCAACGAATTGCCGTTATTTGTAAATAGTGATAATCAATGAAACTCGCGCGACTGCGTGCGTCGGTTGTTCAACATTTTTTGATCAAAATACACGGTACAAAAACAGTGACTACGCACTACGTACAACAACTGGTGAGAAAATAAATTTCGGTACGTTGGAACTTCGCGATCGGGTTCTTCAACGGATACCATTTCGACGACTCGGTTTTGCGAACGCACCACGGTTAGCGTTCCTACCGATTAGCCGATGGTTGTTAGATGACCACTATCGCAATATGACAAGACGTCGGGAAACTCGACATCAAGGCGCGGTATGGCGCCAAGGATACGCGAATACAGCGTATTGGAATATGCGCGATAAATTCGAACGCGATAACGCGCGGCTAATTCAGAGCGCTGCTTTCCGTCAGGATTCACCTGAAACTCTGCAGCTTCGTGCGCGTGTACAACGCGATCACGAAAAGATTGCTCGAGAAACTCGGCGGTATATCCGACGAGTAGAACACGATACGCTCCAGCAGGCGGACACGCAATATAATATGCGACCACCATTGCCGGCGGAATACGCAACACGAGCATTTCCGACACCGGTCGAGAATGACGAAGCATTCCGTGCTGTGCGACAAGATGATCCAGAATTTGCACAGCACGAACGAACGGAAGCGGACCGACGAGCAACATTTCGACGAACAGTGCTCGACGAGCTCGAACAGGTAATGGTGGAAACCGCCCCAGCAGCGAAAGAACGGATTCGACGGGCAACACGCGCGGAGGTTCGAGGGGTGGACACCCCCGCGCATCAAATGTATATCGCCCTGCTGTCAACATACACGACACGGCAACCGTCCAGGGGACAACAATCCAGCCGTTCGTCACAACGGAGCGATCCGGTAGCTGAAAGGCGAATGTCCGCGACAACGCAACGAGCCAAGTCTCGCGAGCATTCACAGCGACCGCGTACAGCGGCATATAGGCGGGATGACAAAAGAACCACCCCGAATGAACCAAGCGGCGGCAGCCGCATTAAAGGTTCAAGTACGACGCTTAAGCCGAAATATATTAGACGGCGACCGAAAAGCCCTGATAGCCGCTCAACCGGACAACCAGGGCAAATGGTACCTGCCGAGCGTTCTCGAGATCGCGTACCCCGGGAACGAACGTCCGCCAAAACTCGAACGGTCGACACCCATAAACATACGACGGCGCCAAACGACAGAAGCGCGCAATCATGTCGTGTTCGTGACGAACAACAGCCGTCAACTTCACAACAGGCGACCGAGCAACGGGACTACTCGCCCGTGCAAACTCGACGGCGACAACATGCGTCCTCTTCTTCGGACAATCGATACGAGGACGCCGGAAGTTCCGCCGAAGACGAAGACGAAAATGGCGGACACAAAGCCAAGGTACAAGATACCGGCATCGAAAACATCAGCGATGATGACGTGGAGGACGTCACCGATGCCGAAGATGACGACGATGAGAGCGATAACGATGATAAATCGGAGGAGAAGAAAAGAGTACGCCAGTTTCGCAGAAAAGAACGAAGATGTCGTCGAGCCCAACAAAAACGCGTCAGACGCGGCATACAATCAACGAACAACAACAACAACAACGTCACAGTAACGAAGGAGAGGGTATCGATAGTGACATGGAATTTGCAAGGTATATCGCTACGAGAAGGCAACAGAACGAGGCTGAATTTGGTAGTTCAGACAGTAGCAGAGAACGGCTGGGAAATTGTCCTGGCGTCCGAGGTTCGATCCGACCACAACGGGGTATTATGGCTGGGTGACGACGACGACAAAACTGCCATCATCCACTCGACAAAGGCGGCCATCATACTACGCGGCAGCCAACTGAGGGCATGGATCAACGAAAAGCAACGCACACGCTATGCCGAGCGCTCGATAACAGTGATGTTTGGTGGTATGCGCCTGGTGTCAGCGTATCAGCCACTATGGGGCTACGGCCGCGAGGTGTTGGAGGCTTTTCGCGAGGAGGTGGAACACCAAATTGCCGACTGTCAACCGAACGAAATCCTCATCATCGGTGGCGACCACAACTCCCAAATCGGGAACGGCAACGAGCTGCCAAATGTATGCGGCCGATACGGGCTTCATCATACAAACGACGCGGGTCGCGATCTGGTTAGGTGGTGTACGGAAAACGGTTTGTGCTACGCGAATAGCTTCTACAGTCATCCGTCGAGAGGGACTTGGTTCAGCAAAATTCATCGACGTTGGTATGAATTAGATGGATTTCTGGTCAAATCGACACAACGACATCGACTGATCAAATCCATAAAGTCCGTTGACGACATGGCCCTATCGGACCACAAGCCGAAGGTAATGGTAGTCAAGCGGAAATGGAAAAAATGGCGGTCAGCCGGCCCCCAGCGAAAACCAAAAATTGTGTGGGAAAAATTAAAGATCGACGAAACGAGACAACGCTATCTGCAGGAAACGAGAGAGATGTACAACAACCGTCAACATGAACTATCAAATGACAACGCGAACTACGACCTATTGGCCGAAATGATGACAGACGCAGCCGACAGAGTCTGTGGACGTCAGCAAAAAGATCACAGTAGCCCTTGGCTGCTGGGCCGGAACGAGCAAATTAATGTGATGAAAGCTGAAATCAACGAAGCAATCTCTGAACGTAGTGCCCTGAAGCTCCAACGCCCTACCAGAGCAACACGGAACGCATACGAGGCGCGTTTGGATATAATTCGAGAAAAGCTGAAACAAGCGAGGAAACGCCTTCGAACATCACTGCGACAGTGGGAGAAAGATTGGTGGAATGATGTCATCGATGATTGTCAAGCTGCTATTCAAATGAACAATTCCGGCCTGATGTACAAAATCCTTCGGAATCTGGGCACCAGAGACCGGAAAAAGGCACCGAATAGCACACAAATAACAACTGACGAGTTCAAATCACATTTTGAACAAGTATCGGAAAAGCGTTTCGAACGCGACCCGAACGACGTCATGGCAGCTGTCGAACAAACATCGGACCTCCGAAGATGTCCAATCGCTACCGCCGCCAACGAAGTGATGAACGAAATTCCGTCTGAAGCTGAAATCCTCAAACAAATGAAGCAAATGAAAGAGTCGGCCCCAGGGAGCGAAGCCCTTCGTTTGTGCTACATCCGTGCAGCAGCCCCCGAAATCAGAGCAGAAGTGGTGAAAATGATTCAATTCTTATTCACATCGCGAGCGAACCAATGGGACGACGTCCTAAAAATTGGTCAAGTCATCCCTCTGTTCAAGAAAGGCTGCAGGAACGATAAGAATAATTATCGCGGAGTCTGTCTGCTGGCCATGGGTAGCAGAATAATTGCACGAGTTCTGGCATCGCGTCTACGGTGGTGGGCGGAACATCTCCGCTTGGTTGACGACAACCAAGCGGGTTTTAGACCAGGGAGATCGACTGCTGACGCCACCCAAATGATGATTCGTCTAGAAGAGGACTCGTGTGATGTTCGTAAGCGTCGAAACCGACTGCAGATGGATGAAGATGATGATTCGGACCCAGTTGCGATATTGCTTGACCTTCGGAAGGCCTACCCGAGGGTGAACAAGCCCGCTCTATGGGCAATACTTCAACGATGTGGGTTGAGCGGCAACTGCTTCCAGACCATCCGAGACTTGCACGAAACTACATCTTATTGCATCAAAGGGAGGGACAAAGACAGCGAAATGTGGCGGCCGGAACGTATCTGCGCGAAGGGTGCCCCACTTCCCCGGTGCTTTTCAACATCTTTCACCAGGCCGTGATGCGTTTAGCGGAGAGCGAAAGACAAAGTGCAGCAGTAGCAACGAATCGCCAAGTAGGCGTCAAACGCTCATGGGTACGCGCCAATGAACTTCCGGGCACGGGACTGTGGGAACGCTACAACAGCGACGCGGAAAACTTTGCTTTTAAGCTCTCCCTCTTTGCTGACGACACAACGGTGGTCGGTACGAGGAAAGAAATAGACGATGGGGTGACGGCAATAAAAACAGTAATGCAGCGTTTCGAAGCAGAAACAAACGACGCCAAGGAAGAACGGTTGGAATTTGGTACAGAGCAGGGCGCCGGTATTAGAATGTTGGGAAGCTGGATTGGAGCCGAAGCCGATCTGAGAAATCGGATGAAACGAGCGGGTGGTCTATGGTTCAAGGTGAAACATCAGCTCAAATCGTCAAGACTGTCAAGAACGCATACAGCGGATTATGGAGGCATGCGTAGAAAGTGGTCTCCTATTCGATTGCGCTGTACGAACATGGCGAATCGGTGACATCAATCGTCTTCAACGGTGGATCGATAGATGTTACCGGTTCGTGTGGTCAAACAAATGCGGTAGAATGCTGCCCCAAATGCAGCAACAACACAAAAATATGTTCGATGTACGATCTGAGCTTAAAGTCAAATCGCTTCGATGGAAGATCGAGAAGCGAGTGTTAGAGAGAATCGGCCACGTCTTGAGGATGGACAATGAGCGACAAACGAAAGCCATGGTTTTGGGCTGGGACTCTCGACTCGAGCTCCTGACTAAAGCCCCTGGCAAAAAACGGAAGACCTTGCTGTACTGGAAAAAGGTCCTTCGCGAATCTGGCATCAATTGGATGGATGCAGGCCGACTGTCCCAAGACCGCAAAGAGTGGAAGAGCCTCATCAACAACCGCATGGCGCACCTGTCGGCATGGGAACTAGCGCGATGCCATACACAACGAACAACACCGGATCAACAAGCAGCAACAACAAGCCGAAACATCGAAGTGGTCAACGACGACCCACTGAGGTGTAAAATCAACGATTGTGGGAAGCTATGCAAATCCATCGCGGGGCTGAGGATACATCAGAAACGAATGCACTGTGACGAATCTTCGAAACAACGGTTTGTATGCCATAAATGCGGGACGACGTTCGACGCTAAGAGCAATCTAATAAATCATAAAAAAGCGTGCAGGAGCACGGTGGCTTCCGACGCGAATCTTCGACGATGCGAAAAATGTGGCGTAGAGGTGTCTAAAAGCAACATCGCGAGACACCGAAAGGCTTGCACGGCGGGTGAACAGGACGGCGGAGCAAGAGGCAACGTCCGTCAGGAGGTGGGGGCCCCGGCAAGGGTGCATCGTGCTAAATGGGCCGAGTGCAACATCTGCAGTAGACTTCTGTCTGTCACCAATATGGCGCGCCACAAGGTCAAATGCGGGGAGCAGAACCGGGAAGGTGGGACGAATCCCTGACGGGGATGTGGATCCATTCAAGTCAAGTCAAGTCAAGCGCACTCATACCACAGTCGTCAAACACGATCCCAGTCACTGTCCGACGACCTCGCCTCCGAGGCCGGGGACATGGATCTCGGCTGAAAAAACAAAGGACAAACAGCGAAACGATACAGAAGAGAAGCTTGATGTACCCCAAGAAGGGATGTTTCATTTTCTCTTATTTCTGTACCCAAGAAGGGTTATACTGTGTATGTTGTCTTTTGTATACTATGTCGTGTTCCGTGGCAAGGGACGCCACTACTTACCGAGGGGGATGTTGGACAACATACCCTTTCCGTAAGGGATGGTCCCCGATCCGATTCCGATATAATAGCGCGTGATGCGCTTGTTTTTCGGAAATTGTCGTTGTTTAAGCGGAGGCGTAAAATTGTTTAGGCAAAGTATAGAAAATGAAAAATTGATTAATTTTCATATTTCGATACTTCGGATCGGTAGCCAGCCAAGAGGTCAGTTTGGATTTCAGATCTCTAAGAATGTTGCGTTTTTCTGAGAATATCAAGTTTTCTAGTCTTTATTTTAAATTTTGGTTTTCTTTTACTTAGGCGTATTTCTCGGGTTTCGAGCGTTTAATCGCACCTTATTCGATTCGGCCACGTATCTGTTCCGATCCGTGTCCGTAGGGTAACCCTCCGAGTCCCTACTCGTTTGACTACTTGTTTGTTGCTCGTGTGTTACTCATTTTGTGTCAATAAACGCTCGTATTAGCGAGCTTGAAGTTTACGGGTCCGTCGAACTTACAGGAGATTCCCGACCCCTTCCGTCCGTCTCGGCTTAAATAAGCTCGCCCGAGCCGGCGGGTCGTATCCTAAAACTAAGGCGATCATCCCCATAAAACATAACATGGTGACCACGATGGTCTCCTTATACCCGTAAACCCCGGACTTATATCCGAAAAAAAACCCGAGATCCCTTGTCGTTTCGACTCGCGTTCCCGTGGCCTTACCTATTCTCGACCCTCCCCCAACCCCTCGGTTTGGTCGGTTCCTTTCGGTTCTTTCGTCCTTGCCGGGTTTTCGTTTGGTCGAACTTAATTCGATTTATATAGCGGGTATTTATTCCGCTGTATATAAATATTCAATTTATATAGCGGGGTTTTATTCCGCTTTATAACAACCGATTTTTATGGCGGAGGTTAGCCGCAGTGTGTCTTTCCTCTGCTTTTGTTTTGTGTTGTTTGTGTCGCTTTATTCGTAGACACACACGTGTGTGTGTCTTTTGCGTTTTACGCTCGATAACTGTGACTGTTCTCGCGAGAGAACAGCACAATTTCGTTGTTATTTGTGTGTCAACATCGAAAAGACACACAAAGTTTGTATTTATTTTTCTCGAATTTTACGATCGTGTTTACGTTCTCGCGTGAGAACGTGACCTTTTCGAGGCGCCAGCCGACTAAAAAGTCGGTTCGATAAAACGAAAATTTGCATAATTTTCGTTCGATTTCGAGAAAGATTACGAAACTTGCTGCAGCTGTGGGATACAGCTACAGTAACCGATCGACAAGTAAGTAGTTTGATATTTATTTTCAGGTCGGTTTTCGATATACACTATAGTGTGTGTATACCATTATAGTGTATATAGCGGCACGTTCGATATTTATTTTCAGGTTCGACTTTTCGATTCGATAGGTAAGTAAACACTTACCTAAGGCGAAGGGGAAGGTAATTCGGAATTATTTTCAGGTCGATCACGGTAAGTTAACGAGTCGATCACTATATTATATAGTGACATTACGTTACTCGTTAACCGTTCAGTACGAACAAAGGCCCGTCGAAACAACAAGACAACCGATTGCCTGGCAAGTCTAACGGCAAGTGAGGTGTCGTCAATCGAATAGCGGACGTGTTTTAGAAGTACGGTCAACGTCTTTCGATTATTTCAAAGGTTAGTTAAGCTGATTATCGCTTAATCTAATAACCGAAATTCGAACAGTTGCGTCCCGTTTCAACATAACGTAACGGTTTAAGATTTTGTCGCAACATGGGACTAAAACGTACACCCGTCCGACCTATTCCAAAGAAGACAGCCAAGACCCTGGCACAGGCAATAACAACAGGGGATGTCAACACAAATGTAGTATCCGTGACAGCTCCTTGTCCCATAGGGGGGTCAAGGGCCGTTGAGATAACAGCTACGACATCCCAACCAACCCAAGCCCAAGTGGATTCTGGGGCTTGGGGAGGATTAAGGGTGGGAGGAACTCACCTTCGATCTGGTACAATCATGACAAGGCAACGATTACAACAGCAATCGACCTTGGTCCCATTTCTATCGTTGACGACTGGGGCGCGGAAGCGTACAACTGTAGCACCGAGAAGTAAGTCCAAACCCCGACAACGGGTGGATACCCGAGTCGAGTGGCAATCGAATGTCAGTGGAACCGAGCAATTAGCACGCGATGGTCCACATCGACAACGATCTCGTTCAACTTCACGTCGCCGGGGATATCGGTCGGAAGTGTCAATCCTTATCGACCCTAATGATACGGAGATCCTAACACCAGGTAAGAAGTCTAGTCGGGGGGTAACACATAGGGTAAACATACCACCAATGGAGTTACCCATTACGGATAATATAAGTCCACGGTCCCCGACTGTTGCTTACCTGGGTACTCCCGTATCACCCCATGCCTTAGAGGGGGTGGATGCCCTACCATCTAAGGCTTTGACGACGGGGATTCAAACGCTGTCTGGCCTGGGGTGGGAGTCACCTCAGCCGGTGTCACGATCCTTTGGACTCGAAACGACGGTGGATCAATCTGATATTTTTCTACGCGAATATCGATAGATGCCGCGATACAAGCGACACAGGTGCTACAACCTGGACCTTCAGGTAACACGGTATGGCAGTCCACACCCGGTGGGACTACTGGAATGTGGACTGTCCACGAACCGCAAGTCACACCTACTCCATTAAATCATGGGACAGGTGTAGACCTGCCCCCTCAGCAGTCA
>JASANG010001055.1:0-12435 GCA_030248215.1 Enoplolaimus lenunculus
TAATCTACATAGAAAACACAGGAGTTAAAAATATATTAGCGAATGTTAGCTAAAATTCAAAATATTGGTTCAACGATTCCCCCCCCCCCCAAATAAGGGGGGATAGGCCAAAGAAACGAGTGCCGGGCACATTCTTTAATACACAGAACGTACCACGTTGCACACTCTTGTTATAAAGAGTGATCATCCACTCTTTGTAACACCTATAGTCAGTTACAACGTTTCAATAAAGAACTGCGTAGGCTTCGAATCTCAAAATTTGTGCCGAAATGGGAGCTTAACAAACGACAAGAATTTGTTACATTTTGACAATCACCATTCCATGGCACAAAGTGACAATACCTACCACCAGCTGTTAATTAATGTCACACAGATTAAATATATCTCTAAAGTAGAATACAGGCCTGTAGCCAGCTCACCTTGCTAGTGAGGCTAAACATTTTTAAAAGAAGCAAATAAGCGTTTTCGGTGACTTTACAAGCAAGGTTGACACTTTTCTAGGAAGCGTTCAAAATCTTTCCAGGGGCGCTGTGTCTTTCCTCCTCTGGCTCTCCCTTTGTCTACGAACCTGTTAAAAAGAATTCTTCACCACATCGGCCCATGATACAACAGGGCCGGACTGTATTATAAGCATATTCTTAAAGCTGTCTAAGCATAACTGTAAGAATGAACATATTCCTAAGCCTAAGCCAAGCAAAAACTTAGTCTAAAGCTTAATCATCCTCGTTTCCCTGTCCCACAAGAAAAACGTTCACCCTGATCTTTACATGGCCCCTGATCATGGGCCACTGCATGAACCGAGATTTTCTATCACAAAATAGTTCACAAAAGTCGAACCATCTCTAAGAGTGAAAATGTCACAAAAAACCGCTCCTACCAGCTCTATACTGAGAGCTGTCAATAAAACGCGACGTAACACTGCCATCATACAGAAACACAGTCGTTTTGTGAATTTTATCTGTACCATACAGAGAGAATAGACTGAAAAAATTAACATTCAAATAATTTTTTCATTTTTAAAATGTATACAGTTTGAACATTTTGGCATGTAAGGAAATTTTTTGGGGTTTTGGCATGTAAGGAAATTTTAGGGGTTTTGTATATATATGTATATATTATATATTCATATATAATATATATATTATGTATATAATATATACATATATATAAATTATTTATTATATACCACTCACAGTTATAATTTGTACAAGTTTACAGGTGTGTGGAAACCGGAAAAAACGCTGCCGCACTTGGATTGTTTACACAGACGGTTGAGGGGTGCATCAGGCTGGTAGCCAGCTCACCTTGCTAGGGGAGCTCAAAAATTTTTCAGGAAGGGTATACAAGGGTTTTTATTTCAAACTTACAAGTAAGGTTGAAAATTTTCCAGGGGGCACATTTTTCCCAGGGGGCTTAATGTCGCTTGGCTACGGACAAGGCAACATTGTCTTTTTTATTTTGAGTCAGGGCTGCAGCGGAGACTTCACTCTGAAAGGCATAAACGAAGCGTCTGATCTAAACACGAGATCCCCCGTACGCTGGGGCGCTATATAGAACAGTGGAAGAAATATCGTAAGCGAAGCGAACGAAAAGCCAAACGCAATTTTAGTGTTTTGTAAGAAAATAACTTGCATTATCTTCATATAAAATTATTCAATCTATCTTTATGCTAATTTTTTGACTTAAAAACTGCAGGGTGCCGGCTATCCTATCTCGGAGCTGCTGAGCTACTGCTGAAACGGCAGTGTTTGAAAAGTTGAAAGAGTGCGAGCGAGCATAAGGAGTGAGAAATTTGTCATCTTCTGAAGCCGACCGTTAATTCTTAAATCGTATGACTATATTTGTTGTATCTTTCTAGCAGGGCTCCAACCCGACCAAGATTTTGTCGTAGAATAGAATCGGAATCGGAATCAAATTTATCTCTCGAAACCGGAATTGGAATCGGATTCAAGTTTTTTGTAATTCTATTAAAAAATTGAAGGTGTATGAGTCTTAACTTTTGTTGCAGTATGCCTGTTTCGCTACTTTTGACAGTTTCAGTAAAAATTGTTTATATAGCTGACGGAATACACGTAACAACTCGCACTATTTACTAAAAAACCACCAGAATAATTGCAAACGAACAAAACAAAAGGAAACAAGCAAAATCTAAGTTCAAATCTCTTAAAAACTCATAACCGAAAAATCAGAATTCCGGCATCGGAACAGCAATCAGCCGGAATCGGAATCGGAAGTCAACTTTTGCCGGAATTTTAGCCGGAATCGGAATCGGAAGTCAACTTTTGCCGGAATTTTAGATGGAATCGGAATCGGAAGTCAACTTTTGCCGGAATTTTAGCCGGAATCGGAATTCCGATCGATTCCTGCGTTTTAGAACTATCACGATGGGTTAATCTGTATGCAGTAGTTTTCAATTTTTTTACTTTTATTTAATATTATTTACGGCCGTCAATGTGCGGTGGTTGTATAGTTATGGCTCCTTTCTGATTTAATCATAATAATCAGAATAGCAGCTAGAAATTATACGGAACCTTACCGAACCATCTGTTAAAGCTGCAACACCTCACATACGATTTTGGACAACGTTCCAGCAGATTTGTATTCCATGCAAATTTTCCTCTGTAAGTGAAAAATTCTGAAGATAGAAGATTGTTTTTTACTTTTTCTTTATGTTGTTATTTTATAAGACAAAACCTGTTTGCTTCATGCGCATACTTTAACATGTATATAGTTTGTATATTGTCGTAAGCAGGCATATCAATTTGGGACGCGTATTTTCCTCATTCCTATCGAAGCCAGACAGGATAAAAGATTAGTATTGCAATATGGAATACACAATTGGCAATTAAGTTTGACGTCTTAAGTACAGACTTACTTGAACAAATCCTTCTAAACATATGCCAAAACAGTGAATTTTAATAGTTGCACATGTGTGCAACTACGGATTACATTCGTTAATTAATGCCCTCTCATACGTATTTTGTGCAACATTCCAGCTGAAGTTTATGATCGTATGCAAATTAATTGTATGAATATATTTTGATTATATGTATAGTTCTACGAAAATATTTTGTATAATTTTTTTGTTTATGCGATCTATAACATTTTAAGTAGCGTTCCGGCATTTTTGCGGAAAATATGTTAGCGTCAGTTGCAAATATTGCAACCACATTGACTAGTATATGTAAATATGTAAGAATAAAATAAATTTTTGTTACAATATGATTAGTTTTAAGGCTTAGAATATATAGTGTACGCAATAAAAGCAAAAATCTACAATAACACATATCTGTTAATACTATCGAAGTTGAGCGAACATTATCTACGAAAAGGCAGACTTCACTTACACATTAATTCATATAAACACATCTGGGATCGGATGGTTAGAGGCATTAGCTTCGATTCCATGTGCTGTCTGAAAATAATAATAAATATCACTCAGTCAATTTAAGTTTAACCGGACTACAATAAATACCAATTAACCCACCTGATAATTTTGCGCAAATTTGGTCTCAGAACTCAGTCAAATAATTAGATTCATCACTGTATTTACTGGTATTTGGGCAAATAGTACTCGGAGTCGGTAGACAACCTTCATCCTTTTTCAAGTCACTATCAGGTCTTGCTGGATATTTATCGCTGCCAACTAAGTTAAATTTAATTGGAATAAAAAATTGAGGACTCTTAAAGCTAAATAATCTTCATTCGTAATACATAATAGTAGTGTTTAAAAGAAAAAAATGTCATTTGCGTGTTCAAACCACTGTCGTCTTCGAATTTCGGCTCAGATTTTACCATTACCTATCGACGCTTGACCCTACCTTAAAGAGAGGCGTATTCGCTTCTGTCTTGTGAAGACGTGCTTTAAACTATTGTCAACCATTTGCCAATTTTGTCTTAACCAATATTTTAGTCGCCCGTTTCTGCGACGGCTCCCACAAATCAAACATCATCGATAAACCAACAGGTCCTTATGCCAGCTTACCTTGCTTTCTTCTGGAAAAGCATACAAGCATTTTCGTTCACTTACAAGCAAGGTTGACAATTTTCTATGGGTGGCCGGCCAATGGTTTTCCCGAGGGACTGAGTCCCCTTGCCCCCCCTTCGACTACGCGCCCGTAAGCCACCTATCAATTATCATCTGATACCATGCTTATATTCATTAATATATCGAAGCCTATTTTTGTCTGACTCGAAATAAACAAAGGCCAACGATCTGGTATTTTGTTTGTACAACAAAAATAGTCACAAAAGGAATTCTTCGCAGGAATGCATGTGCAACCGTGGCAACAATAATTCTCCTGCATTCGTAATACATTTTATAAATATTTCGTTATATATTAATGTTATCTTTGAACTTTTATTCACGATTGATCTCATGAATTAGAGTCGGGCATATGGTTAAGCTGAGAGTTAATCATTAATTCAGTACTTGCAACCATAGAAGTATGGAGAGCCATGCCGTTGCACTAGCTGTATTTGAATGAATTTCTGGCAAGTAAATACATTTACGGTTACGCTATACTTTTTAGTTTAGTTAATGCCGTCTAGCGCCGTCACCGAACGGCGCCGTCCGTTACCAGGACGTAACCGGATATCGGTTTCCGTTTTCGTTTCCGGTAAAAATCGAAATCCGTGTACGTTTTGTTTCCAGTTTATAGAAATACCGAAAATTTGTTTATTTTTACGTTCAAAATTAGTTAAAAATTTAACGTAAATTTCTCGCAATTTTGTATTATAGGTGTGCTGCAATTGTCCGAGCTGAACAAAAATTACGATATTCATCCATAATCTTAATAAATTTCGGTGGATCCGCCATTTTTTGTTCAAAATTTTAGAAAACCCGGTGAGCATCTGCACGTCTCAATTGTATTGGCAGAAAAATAAAACCTATTTAAAATTTATGTACTTCAATATCCGTTTTTCGTTTCCGTTTCCGTTATTTCGATTACTATCCGTTTCCGTTATTTTTACTATCCGTTTCATCCTGTCCGTTACCGTTCGGCACCGTCCGTCACCATCCGTCACGGTGCGATATCGTACTCGAATTACTGACGTACAATAAAGTATGGCGACGGACGTGATACACGGTGCCGTACGATGACGGACGGAGCCTTGTGGGTGACGGACGGCGCCGGACTGCGCCACACGACAAGCATATCGCAATCCTTAATACCTACTCTTAGAATATTATCGTTAACGAGTTGCTAATTCTGTTTTAAGAGCCAATATTTGTCGTCCGGTTACGACGCCAACGAAAAATTTCTGAATACGCCACTGCATTGTCACAACAGATAGGACAGTTCCGGAACAAAACGTTCAGTGAAATTCGACTCCGCCTGAGTCAAATTCGATTAAAACAGTCGCACGATTGACTCTGACGGAGTCGAATTTGACCCTGTTTTTATAGTCCGTTATTTCTCAGAGAGTCAATTTGACTCACCATTTTTTGCACTGTATAGGGACTTTTTATGTTCAGGACCTATTCTAAATACGGGTTTCGCTGCGCGATTATAACCGATTTAGTTCAAGTATGGGTGCAACCATTGGCGCTTTCCGCTTGGCCAAAAATAGCCGGAGTTTAAAATTTTTCGCATTTTTGAACCCGTCTAAACCTTCCCTAATTGTTTCACACTGAAATACCATTTTCTGCACATGTAAGCTTGTCGTAACGTACCGTAATCATTTCAAATTGTAATTCGAAGTTTCTAAAAATTCTATGTTGTTCGATAGCAAATTTCCCACTTGGATCCGAAAGAAGTTTTGCGGAAAAGTTTGGTAAATTGACATGTCGCGTTGTATAATATTGCATAACTTTTTGACAATTGTTTTCCACTCCCAATTCGGACTTAGGGACCAAAAAAGTTCAAATTTTTGAAAACTCAAATTTCCGCAAGGAAAGAGCCTTAGAATTGCGACTCGAGGGTGGACAGATGTACGAAACATGGCCCACGTATAGAACAGGGCCGGATCGTTTTCCGGAGGGGCTATAATAGAGTTAGTTTAAGCTTTAGACTAATTTTTTTGCTTAGGCTTAGGCTTAGGCTTAGGCTTAGGTTTAGGCTTAGGAATAGGCTCATCCATACGCTCAGGCTTAGGCTTAGGCTTAGGCTTAGGAATAGGCTCATCCATACGCTCAGGCTTAGGCTTAGGCTTAGAAATATGCTTATACTACTGTTCCGGCCCTGTTCTAAACATGGGCCCAAAACATTTGCCCCCCCGCAATCTGAATTGGGGCTTTAATCGGTTTGAAATTAAATATTGCGGTGAAGTAAAAAAAGTTTGAAAATCAAATTTAAAAACGTATTGTTAAAAGGTCAAAAGAATGATGACGTTGCCGCACCAAAGGCGGTTTCTTTGAAAACCAATCTCAGAAAATGGGCTATCTTTGATTAGGTGTAAGCTTTATCAATTTGAGTAATGTACAGCTTGGTGCTACTACTTGTCTCAAGATCCATTTTTACAATTACTACTTTGTAAACTCTTTGAGCGTCCTTGACTTTGATGACGACCTCTCTGCTCGGATCCGAGTCAGAAATGATTTTGATTTCACAGTTGAAGTTCACTCGAAATTTTGTTGATAGTTGAGAGTCAGAGTGGTTTATATTCGATTAAACATATTCAATTTTAAGCGTTCACTTTATCTTTTGCTTTATTTGATTGGTTGTTTTTCGATTGAGGATAACCTGTAAAGGTTAAAATCAATAAGAATTGTGTGTTTTCAACGAATACATGCTACTTATATGTAGTGCCGGAGCAGACAGGGGCAGAGGCTTCCCCAAACTTCAGGGTGGGGTCCCCAAAACTTTTGAGCGAAGCGAACGAGAAGCCAGACGAATTTTAAAATTTGGCGGCTTTTGTTTGAACCGGCAAGAGTGGGTGTCGCTTTAGGGGTGGGCCCCCAAATGGGCGTATGGAGGGTGGCTGATCCGGCCCTGCTTAAAAGGCTGCGTTCTACTGCGGTACTCTGTAGATGTGATGTCAGAATGACGGTTTAAATTGTCTTTTGGTAACGTCTGGTAATTTAGGGTTGCGCTATATTTTGATGTGCCATCCAGTGCCGCGCGGTGGCATGCGGTGCCGAGCAGTGACGTGCGGTGCGGTGCGTTGGCGTGCGGCAAGTTTAACACAACCCATACAATTTGAGGCCCATGTATAGAACAGGGCCGGATCGTTTTCTGGAGAGGCTATAATAGAGTCAGTTTAAGCTTTAGACTAATTTTTTGCTTAGGCTTAGGCTTAGGCTTAGGAATAGGCTCATCCATACGCTTAGGTTTAGGCTTAGGCTTAGGAATATGCTTATACTGCTGTTCCGGCCCTGTTCTATGCATGGGCACTTCTGATAATCAGTGCTTAAACCGGTATACGTCATTCTCATGCTCAAAGAGCGAAGTTTTTAAAATTTTGCGATGCAAATTGTTCATCACAAGCTCACATTGTGTTTTCTTTAGCTGAATAGCTGAAAAATAAATAGTGCAGTCCAAAGCTATTATGCGTTTCCAGCGTAAATTGGTAAGCTACTGGCGAAATATTTGCTTAAATGGCGATGGCTAACCATGATAACCAAGCGGAAATTTTGGTGCAATTTCAGCCGGACCTGAAAATTTGCCGAAACCGCAAGCTAATACACTGCAAAAAAATGGTGAGTCAAACTGACTGTCTCCGAAATAGGCTTTTCCGGACTACTCAAACTGAGTCAAATTCTGCTCCGCCACAGTCAAATTCGACTAACCCTTGTCGCTCAGTGAGTCGAATTTTACTCTGGTGGAGTAGAATTTGACTCAGTTGGCGTAGTCCTGAAATGCCTATTTCGGAGAGAGTCAATTTGACTAACCATTTTTGCCGTGTAGCATTGATGCTATCGGTATGGCAAACGTCATCGCAATACTCTTATCAATAAACACTATGGTTATCGGCACATTTTCAGCTTTTCATAAGCTTTTGAAGTACAAAATTGTATTCGTTTTCCAGGTGAAACGAAGAATTTAGGTATCATTTAAGACTTAATCAAAAATCATATATTGACTTTAAAATTAGGTTACTATGGATACAGTTTGGCCTAAAATAAAAAAATTTGCCTACTTGTTTAATGTTCCATGATTACACAGCGTGAGCTGTGACGAAAGCCGGTTTGCACAAAAACAAAGCTATCAGGGTTAGGTTTGTAAACATTGGGCTCGTGAGAACGGAGTGACGTCTTGAATGTAGACGGTTCTTTGTCCGCTGTTGGGCCAAAATGTTCTTTGATAGCATTACCACAATTCTGTTAGCAGTTTTTCCCTTGTGCCTTTCCCTTTTTATAAATTTTCCTGCAATTCTGGAGTAATTTCTGGTTGTTGATTTGATTATGACTGATGGCATGATTCGCGAGAGCTACCGAGGTGGATTCAGGATATACTAATAGGACGATCCTTGGAGGATCAGCCGATGGCGAGCCACGACAATTCGTCGCTCGA
Organism: Enoplolaimus lenunculus; assembly: GCA_030248215.1. NCBI lineage: Eukaryota > Metazoa > Nematoda > Enoplea > Enoplida > Thoracostomopsidae > Enoplolaimus > Enoplolaimus lenunculus. The sequence continues at coordinate 8,457 of JASANG010001055.1, forward strand.
AAACTTGCCGCCCAGCAGTGTCCTAAAGCCTATTAATAAATGTAACCATATTCCTACGCGTAATCCTAAGGCTAAGCCTAAGCGTACGCATAATCGTGGTCGACGAATTGCTGAGTCGATCAAATTACGGATTTACATGTTCTCGTGGGACGTCATCGTCGGGTGATGGATTATCGTAATACTAGGAATACTCCCCTGCAAAAACGGTCCATCATGCCATTTCTGCGAAAGTTGTATAAAATGTAAGGGTGGCTTTTTATATACCTGTCGTGTGGCGCCGTCCGTGCACCATACGGTATCGTACGTTAATTCATGTACAATACCGCACGGGGACATACGGTGACGAACGGCGCCGGACGTCATCAAAAGTATAGCGCCGAGGCAAGACCTAAAACAAGTAGACCCATTATGCTCCTTCAGCAGCTAAGCATTACTGGCCGTAATTAACTGTATTAGTTTTTTTACAAAAAAAGCTAATTTAAATCCGTTGAAATTTGTTCAAATTTAGTTCTTAAACGAATTCAGGTTTACCGAAATTATGTGTCATGTAATGTGACCAGCATCAAAGCAGAAAAGTACCGACATTTGATGGTACACCAAATCACATGGACGTTGAAGCCAAAAAACTTCAGTGTGGAAGATGCTGAAGCAAAAACTGCTTCAGTGTCCATGACACTACCGCCTCAAAAGTCACCTGGTGTACGCATGTTATTGTGGAAGTTGCATTATCAGCTCAAAAGTCGACGACCTGATGGGCGGTTGCAGTTTATGGTTCAAAGATGTAAATATATATTTTAATGCCTGGCAAATGCACCATTTCCACTTTGAAACTTTGACCGCAAAATGTAAATTTGTGCGTTACGCAGAGCGTAGCAAATTTTAAGGTTGGGTGTACAACAAATTCCAGTGTGTTGATTAATTAACTTAGAGAACGAATTAATATATTTTTGGTTATTTCTGAGTTAATAACAGTAAACATTAATCCGGACGCGATGATTTAAATCCAGAACGAGTTCGATCATTTCAGAATTTTCATTTCTGAAAGATCTGATTCATACTCACTGATTCACTCTCATTCTGAATTGAATCGGCAGAGACCCGGACACACTCAAAATAATATTTCTGATGTTTCTGTTATAACAGAAAAAATTTCAGAAAAGCTTTGAAATAAAGTCTGAAAATATACGTTTTGCAGTTATTTTTTGAAAAATTGTCTTAAATATCAGAAAAAATTTTCAGATTTGCCACAGAAAATACTTTTCTGAATAAATTTAGAAATTCTTTTTTATGTGCACATGTTGAACTGGCTACGGGACTCCTAAAATCTGGCGTGAAATTTGGCTTTGAAACCATGTTTCAAAGTTTCAAAGTAACATTCAGACCGGTTAGGAAACAGAAAACTGTCCAAATCACTCTTCAGTTAAAACCTGTAACATGACATTGTGCTCAAGGTTCAATTGCTGTCGATTGGCAGAAACATCACGCAACCCCATTGGTGGATTTATAACGATTTTGATCTACCGCTGTCATGTATACAATGATAATTCCTTTATAGAAACAATGCAAATATTTGAAGTGGGTGGTGACAAGGTAGACACCCCCTACGGAGCGGAACGTGTTCTGTTGCGTTTTTTCATATAGGTTGAAATCGATAATTCAGTTTAAAATTTAATATAAATTAGCAGAGAAAAAACACTCAGGACTTTCGCGGTTCGTTGCGGAAGTAAACATTAGTTCACTCTGAGCTGAATTAATTCCGGGTGAGTTCTAATGTATTAACTCAGAATGAGTTCAATCAATTTGGAATTCTGAAGTTTGAAACATTTAATTCAGACTCAGTGATTCAACTCATTCTGAATCAAAGTCAATTCACTGAAAATATCAATGTACATTTTAAAATATAAATCCAATCTGAGCTTGTATACTTCAGATAACTTTTCACAGTTGTACCGTTCTATTCAGTCAACAGTACAGCCCGGCACGTAGCCAGCTCACCTTGCTGGGGGGGCTAAACTTTGTACACGTGGAGCATTCAAGGGTTTTTCATGATTTAATACAAGTAACGTTGAAAATATTCCAGGGGGGGGCAAAATTTTTCTAGGTCGGAGGGGGTGAGCCCACCCGGTGCCCTTGGCTAAGGGCACGAGTACAGCACCGCAATGTCCGTGATAACGAATCAACCCATAATATACAAATTAAGAATAGGTGAGATATATTAATCCCAAGAAATTTCTGAACATCGCACAAAAATGCACCTTTAATTAGCTTTGAAATTAACTGCAGAAGTAAAATGAAGTGGTCAATGTATAGAACAGACGCGAAACAGTAGCACTAGCGTATTCGTAAGCCTAAGCCTAACAATAAGCATATACTAAGCATAGCCGAATCAAAACATTACTCTAAGCTAAAGCGTACTCTATTGCAGTCCTACAGAAAAACATTCCGCCCCTGACCTTTATACACTGTCCTATGAGGTTAGGACCCTGCGGAAATAATATCCTGGCGACGCCCATGCAAGGCGAAACTATTTTACGTCACAATCCTCCGCAACTGTTTTGAATGTCGGTTCGAGTATGCGAGGTATTTGCGTAAATTGAAATATTTTGTATCTACTTGATATATTAACAGTGAAACCATTTTACTTTTATGGTTTCATTTATGTATAATAAGACTGTTTCATGCTAAAGTTGCTATTTCATATTTTTAGGACGTTCATGGAGATAGGGATTTGAATGAAGATCCGTCACGGGTTGTGGGGCGGAGTTGGGATCAGTTCAAAATTTGGGGGATTGCCACCCCGCCACGGGGTTAAACCATTTAAACGTACAATGCAAGTTTAGAGAGTTCTTCACTAAGCATAAAGTTTAAGCCTAAGCCTAAGCAAAAAAAGTTAGTTTAAAACTTAACGTACTCTATTACAGCTACGCCGGTTAAGCCCTGTTCTAGTAAATGGGCCGAAAATTTCTAGACTCCTTTTATGTCTGCGCAAAAAAAAAATAAACAACAGATTGACTTAGTATCGGAACTTAGCAGTCGCTAGATATGCCCACAACTGGGATGATGCCCACAACTGGGAATTGTGAAGGCAGCTGTGGATCCATAAAGTTCTAGCGAAGTTACGGCTACAAATGTTATAAAATAATTTTAGCTGTATATTATATATGTATCATTAGCAGAGAAATAATATATATAAGCTAGTGAGAGGACCTTATCGTTTTATTAAAAAAAATTTTCTGAAGTGGAAAATTGTAATGTAAAAGAACTTATAGGCCATTTTGTCACAAATAACCTCTCCAGGGGGAAGGCAGGCGCATGCTCTTTAACCCAGCCACCTCTTAATTCTCTAGTGCTAGAAGGGGTATAGGAAAGCCTTTGGGTCCACGAACTTGGATGTTTTTGAATACTTTACAGAATATCAGTAGAAGCGTGTCGATTCGTGTACATTTAGCAATCACCAGTTGTTTTTAATCCACTGCGGGAAGTTTACATCGGGAATCCGAGCATGGAACCTCCGGATGTAACGTCCGCAGGCATGAAATGGTGATGCTAAATTCTTAAATGTAGCTGTCCTGAAGGAGAGACGTGACTCTGTCTGTTTCAGGATAATCGATCAAACGGCATTTAGCGAATAGCACCATAGTTGATGCTGGATTAGAAGGCTGCTGATTGGCTAGTTTTCTGATCTCTGATGGTATGCGGAATTGTGAAAAATTATTTAAAGGATAGGAATGGATGTCAGGGATCTGTGTTCTTGCGGTGCCGCAACTGATTGCATTTTTATCGTAGTCCACAAAGATTTTACTTGTTTAAGTCCTCTTAAAAGTCAATAGATATTGAATTTATTTTTTAAATTGATGTAAACTAATTGCCATAAACCCATACCTCTAAACTAGTACACAGCAAAAAATGGCTAGTGCAAATCGACTTTTTTTAAATAGAGGCTTTTCCGGACTAAAACAAACTGAGTCAAATTCGACTC
>JASANG010001283.1:0-12458 GCA_030248215.1 Enoplolaimus lenunculus
TGTTCTATACAAAATGATATGAAACTAGAGTTTGAAATTTGAATTTTTAAAGCATGAAGATGTTAGCACCGGAAGATTACAGTGTCCTTGTGAATATCATGATATTAGTTGTAACTTTGGAATCATATTTGCATAAAAATGTTCCATAGTGTCACGTGATATATCGACTGTGCACACATTGAACATTTGAGTAAGGGTGGTTTGTAAGCTAATATGGCTCATGTAAATATCCGGGGCGGAACGTTTTTCTGTGGACTGCAATAGAGTAAGCTTAAGCTTTAGACTAATTTTTTTTGCTTGGGTTAGGCTTAGAAATATGCTTGTAATACTGTTCCGGCCATGCTCTTCACATTGGCCGCTATGTCATGACATTCTACTTTTGGCAGTTGGCCAGCTGTAGAGCCTGAATTTTAACGTTGACGTCGAATCAACATGGGACAAACCGTGACCCACCTGTCTCGGTTATAATGTGAATCCCTCATGAGATTGAGGTCGAACGTGGAGAATGGAGATACGACATATATACTTTAATTTTAAACTTTAAATATGATATTGCGGGATTGCAATAAATTTTTTAAATAATGCGTATGTTTCCGATATGAAAGGTGAGATGTAAAATATGTTCTTAAAAATTAAGTATTGGTACGAGCCTGCTCAGAATAGATTATCAAGCTTTCAACGCGGAACGGTTGTAGTAAACAGCTTTAACCCAATTATCAAATAGGACGCAGTAGCTAATCACTTAACTGAGAAAGCACCCAATCTGATAAGGAATCCCATCTTTGGGCGAGCAGGAATCAACGATATTTAAAGCAGTTTGACAAAACCTCGCGTGTGAGGTACCGGATCATTTTTCTGCGTTCGAAGTTTTGATAAATGTGCAGAACAGGGCCGTAGTATAAGCAAGTTCTCTATCTTAAGTATAAGAATGAGCTTGTACCTAAGCTTAAGCAAATAACTGTCTAAAGCTTACGCTTCGTTATTGCAATCCCGCAGCAAACCGTTCCGCTCCTAATCTTTACATGTGCCAAAGTTTTAAAATCGAAACACGAACGACTTTTCTGGTGTCGGCTGACGCTCACGGTTTCTGCGCGTATGACAAATTAGTATTTTTAAGTTCTTTTAATACCAAAATAATTTGCGTGTATCAATGACTTGTGATGGATCTGATTCTGCTACGCTGCATGATGGGGCATGCTACGCTTATACTTAATCACTGAAACGTAAGTTTTGTTTTGTGGCGCCATGTTTACACGTAGTCCGGATCATATTCCGCTGGAGTTAACTTCATGCTTTAAACTAATTTTTTGGTTAGGCTTTAGAATATATTTTTAATATTCTTAAACGAGCCTAAGGAATATGCATGTTATTTTCCGTCATTGAGTAGTGACCGGCGTAAAGAACTGATTTGTAGTTTTTGGGGAAAGGGCGGCACTGGAGCTCACACCATATTTGGGGGCCAATCACTCATCCGGCGCGCAGTCGCATCTAATTTAGTGCCGCGCCTCTAATTGGTAATGTCACATATCAGTCCGAAATTTATGGAAATATCCGAAAATACACCTATACATGCTGTGTAATAACCTGCAGAGGTCAAAAAATTATCTCCTTCGCTACGTTCGCTCACAACAGAACTTTTTTCCAAAATGAAATTCTGGCTATGTCCCTGATCTCGTGTTGAATTAAGAGTACTTGTTTAGCCCCCCATACCAGTTATAATTTAAAAAATGAGAAAAGCTTCCCCCACTCCAATATTTGTAGAGTACACAGCATCAAAAGTACTTCAATGAAAGTTTTAGCTCTTCTAATAGTGGGTGCTTCGTGTGTGCGTTTGGGAGCGGCAGCTTCCTATTTGTGTAGGGTCCCTCTAATATGCGGTGGGCTGAAAGGGACGGCAGCCCGCCTGATGAGAAATTTAAACATACCCGTTCCACACTACTCTTCAAATTTGGAAGAATTGAACAGGTACCGATTTAAGTCAAGATGAACATATTTTTATATAATCACAAATACAGGTTGAAGTTTAAGTACATGCTTTCGTCTGCTGTTTTGACAAACTGTCAGTGTTTATAGAATATTTTAAGGCGTACTCCCAAGTTTTAAAACTGCTTTCTAAGACATTTTTGTTAATTTTGGGCCAAAATCATCTGATGCAACAGAAGATTGTGATGAAGATGAATTGTTTGATACAACCAGGTACATGTTGTGTTTTAATTGGTTTTATGTGGTTAGACTACAGCATCTGGAGCGAAATTTTCGTGGAAGGCTGTATATGGTATATGCTGCTTTTACTTAAAATTACTGCTGCTATTTTATGTGTATATTACGTAATTGGCTAATAATATCGTTTTGGTCGGTGCGATAAATTGCGGTTTGGCCGGAATCCTTGTTCCGGTCAGAATTTCATTGGCCCGGGAGCGGAAAATTTTTTAGACGGATGGTGTCTCAAGTTTAAACATTGATAGTACTGCAAAATTTTTGCTTTGAAACGTTTTAGTCATTTCGAAGAAGTAGACTGTAGAAATTGAGGCGAGTTATCTTTTATCAACGGAATTTTGGTGGATTTTTAGTGTTCGAGTGAATTTGATGCATTCAAACGCTGAAGCAGACGTTACCAATGTATTTGCGGCAAAAATCAAATCTGAAGTTATGGGAACTACAACAGCTGGGGCAAATTATGCGGTTCCGCGGTACAGTAATATAAGGCGTATACGAATCGGGTAAAGAAAAAAGGAACGTTGCGAAAATTTTATATTTGCCTGCTAAATACGTCCTAAGAAGAACTTTGAGAGAGCAGTCATAGTTTTAATGCATTTTGAACAGCGTTTTCGAATGCCGAGGCGTACCGATAACATTCTGGGACAGCGTGCCCCAAATTTGAGTTACTTTTGATTTGGGACCACAGACCATTTTTCCTGTTGAACCATCGTTGCAATTTGCACATACCATTTTAAATTAATTGTTGTTGCCGCAACATCCTTCGCTTTTATAATGACTGGTCCACTGTGGGAGAGTGCCAAAGTGCCCAAAATTAAACTGCGTAACATTGATTACTTTCACCATTTAGAAGCAATTCAAGTGGAGGTGACTGTTCAAAGCTATCCTCGGTTGCTTTGGATAGTGATAAATCGATGGGACGAAGCTCAAATGTCGCCCGGCGTCGGCAATTGGGTGTTTATTCAATGTCGTTCGCTGTAAGGCCGTCTGGAACAGCAGCTGATTCTAACGCCGCATCAAAGAACCGTTCTTGTTGCGCTGTTCCATCGATTGGAAGTGCTCAGAATCGAAGCCGATATCGATCGATTTTGTTTAAGCTGGAACCGATGCTACGCAGATTTCGGTAAGCGAGTTGTGTTTAAAAATTAAAAAAATCTCAACATTTTGGTTGCTAAAACTTATTTATGCGATTATCGGATTAAAACTCAATACAGACTGGACAGGGTGGGACCGCGGCGCGACCCAAACGCGGTTGATCGCGATCGGCGCAGCGCATCGCGATCGGCGCAGACGCCGCGATCGCTCGCAGACGCAATCGCGATCGCTGCGGGGACTCTAAAACCCTTACTGTATATTCTTTTGTTTACACTCGTAATTTTCCGTACTAAGCAGTGCAACTTACGCTTCTGTTTCTGCACACTTTCTATCCTACACACTCGTTATCCTCAGCCAAGCCTTCTGGGATTAGCGCAACTGGCTTTAGTTGTCGTGTTTTTTCTAGATCCAGAGCGACCAAGCCATAGAGCACGCATAGTAACATCTTGTCTTTTAACAATTTCAGTTATGCGTTACTGTTAATTACCAAGTTTATATTAGCGTTTTCAAACGAATGTTGCACTATTGCGAATGAAATTTCTACAACTACTGACTACGGGAGCTAGTTTCACAAAAGATATCCGATGTTTGCATAGACCCGTTACTTAACAATAAAACAGAAATTAACCCTACCAGCATTCAAATAATACAAACAAACAAAACAAAACAAACAAACAAACAAACAAACAAACAAACAAACCAACAAACCAACAAACAAACAAACAAGCAAACAAACAAACAAACACAAAAAAACACACAAACAATCAAAAAATCCAATGCAGCATAACAAAACTTACTGCAAATAAAAGCGAAGGCAACACTGGCTTCAACGTTTCTACGGCGACAATCAAATAGTTTACACATTTATCATACCAACTCTCCAAGCTTAACCATGCGCTATCGCTTGAATCCTACAATTTTTTGAAAAATATACACTGACATTTTACGAGCTAAATTTCCTAGCATTTGACGAGCTAAATTTCCACCAGAAGGGGCTCTTTTTTGGAAGTAGCAACAGGACTAAACTGGGGAGGTTTTCTGGTGTAAAGAAAGCCACAATGTAATTGCGTTCAAGCGAGAGTATCTCAAGCTGTTACAAGCCTTTGAGAACAATCATGTTGGCTTAGTTGAACTTGGACGAAAAAATTACGAGCTGTCAAAACTTTTCAAAATAAGATATTTACAGTATATTTTTAGAGTTCTCAATTTCATTTTACGATTGCGAGCGATCGCGATTGCGTCTGCGAGCGATCGCGATTGCGTCTCGACCGATCGCGATTGCGTCTGCGACCGATCGCGATTCGAACCGCGTTTGGGTCGCGACCGCGGTTGCGCTTAACCCTGTCCAAGTCTGTATTGAGTTTTAATCACGAATAATCGCATAAATAAGTTTTTAGCAACCAAAATGTTGAGATTTTTTTAATTTTTAAACACAACTCGCTTACCGAAATCTGCGTTAGCATCGGTTCCAAGCTTAAACAAAATCGATCGATATCGGCTTCGAAATTCTCGAGCACTTCACAATCGGAATGGAACAGCGCAACAAGAACGGTTTTCTTTGATGCGGCGTTAGAATCAGCTGCTGTTCCAGACGGCCTTACAGCGAACGACATTGAATAAACACCCAATTGCCGACGCCGGGCGACATTTGAGCTTCGTCCCATCGATTTATCACTATCCAAAGCAACCGAGGATAGCTTTGAACAGTCACCTCCACTTGAATTGCTTCTAAATGGTGAAAGTAATCAATGTTACGCAGTTTAATTTTGGGCACTTTGGCACTCTCCCACAGTGGACCAGTCATTATAAAAGCGAAGGATGTTGCGGCAACAACAATTAATTTAAAATGGTATGTGCAAATTGCAACGATGGTTCAACAGGAAAAATGGTCTGTGGTCCCAAATCAAAAATAACTCAAATTTGGGGCACGCTGTCCCAGAATGTTATCGGTACGCCTCGGCATTCGAAAACGCTGTTCAAAATGCATTAAAACTATGACTGCTCTCTCAAAGTTCTTCTTAGGACGTCTTTGCAGGCAAATATAAAATTTTCGCAACGTTCCTTTTTTCTTACCCGATTCGTATACGCCTTATATTACTGTACCGCGGAACCGCATAATTTGCCCCAGCTGTTGTAGTTCCCATAACTTCAGATTTGATTTTTGCCGCAAATACATTGGTAACGTCTGCTTCAGCGTTTGAATGCATCAAATTCACTCGAACACTAAAAATCCACCAAAATTCCGTTGATAAAAGATAACTCGCCTCAATTTCTACAGTCTACTTCTTCGAAATGACTAAAACGTTTCAAAGCAAAAATTTTGCAGTACTATCAATGTTTAAACTTGAGACACCATCGTTAAAAAATTTTCCGCTCCGGGGCCAATGAAATTCTGACCGGAACAAGGATTCCGGCCAAACCGCAATTTATCGCACCGACCAAAACGATATTATTAGCCAATTACGTAATATACACTAAAATAGCAGCAGTAATTTTAAGTAAAAGCAGCATATACCATATACAGCCTTCCACGAAAATTTCGCTCCAGATGCTGTAGTCTAACCACATAAAACCAATTAAAACACAACATGTACCTGGTTGTATCAAACAATTCATCTTCATCACAATCTTCTGTTGCATCAGATGATTTTGGCCTAAAATTAACAAAAATGTTCTTAGAAAGCAGTTTTAAAACTTGGGAGTACGCCTTAAAATATTCTATAAACACTGACAGTTTGTCAAAACAGCAGACGAAAGCATGTACTTAAACTTCAACCTGTATTTGTGATTATATAAAAATATGTTCATCTTGACTTAAATCGGTACCTGTTCAATTCTTCCAAATTTGAAGAGTAGTGTGGAACGGGTATGTTTAAATTTCTCATCAGGCGGGCTGCCGTCCCTTTCAGCCCACCGCATATTCGAGGGACCCTACACAGAATAGGAAGCTGCCGCTCCCAAACGCACACACGAAGCACCCACTATTAGAACAGCTAAAACTTTCATTGAAGTACTTTTGATGCTGTGTACTCTACAAATATTGGAGTGGGGGAAGCTTTTCTCATTTTTTAAATTATAACTGGTATGGGGGGCTAAACAAGTACTCTTAATTCAACACGAGATCAGGGACATAGCCAGAATTTCATTTTGGAAAAAAGTTCTGTTGTGAGCGAACGTAGCGAAGGAGATAATTTTTTGACCTCTGCAGGTTATTACACAGCATGTATAGGTGTATTTTCGGATATTTCCATAAATTTCGGACTGATATGTGACATTACCAATTAGAGGCGCGGCACTAAATTAGATGCGACTGCGCGCCGGATGAGTGATTGGCCCCCAAATATGGTGTGAGCTCCAGTGCCGCCCTTTCCCCAAAAACTACAAATCAGTTCTTTACGCCGGTCACTACTCAATGACGGAAAATAACATGCATATTCCTTAGGCTCAGTTTAAGAATATTAAAAATATATTCTAAAGCCTAACCAAAAAATTAGTTTAAAGCATGAAGTTAACTCCAGCGGAATATGATCCGGACTACGTGTAAACATGGCGCCACAAAACAAAACTTACGTTTCAGTGATTAAGTATATAGCGTAGCATGCCCCATCATGCAGCGTAGCAGAATCAGATCCATCACAAGTCATTGATACACGCAAATTATTTTGGTATTAAAAGAACTTAAAAATACTAATTTGTCATACGCGCAGAAACCGTGAGCGTCAGCCGACACACAGAAAAGTCGTTCGTGTTTCGATTTTAAAACTTTGGCACATGTAAAGATTAGGAGCGGAACGGTTTTCTGCGGGATTGCAATAACGAAGCGTAAGCTTTAGACAGTTATTTGCTTAAGCTTAGGTACAAGCTCATTCTTATACTTAAGATAAGAACTTGCTTATACTACGGCCCTGTTCTGTACATTTATCAAAACTTCGAACGCAGAAAAATGATCCGGTACCTCACACGCGAGGTTTTGTCAAACTGCTTTAAATATCGTTGATTCCTGCTCGCCCAAAGATGGGATTCCTTATCAGATTGGGTGCTTTCTCAGTTAAGTGATTAGCTACTGCGTCCTATTTGATAATTGGGTTAAAGCTGTTTACTACAACCGTTCCGCGTTGAAAGCTTGATAATCTATTCTGAGCAGGCTCGTACCAATACTTAATTTTTAAGAACATATTTTACATCTCACCTTTCATATCGGAAACATACGCATTATTTAAAAAAATTTATTTCAATCTCGCAATATCATATTTAAAGTTTAAAATTAAAGTATATATGTCGTATCTCCATTCTCCACGTTCGACCTCAATCTCATGAGGGATTCACATTATAACCGAGACAGGTGGGTCACGGTTTGTCCCATGTTGATTCGACGTCAACGTTAAAATTCAGGCTCTTATATCTGGCCAACTGCCAAAAGTAGAATGTCATGACATAGCGGCCAATGTGAAGAGCATGGCCGGAACAGTATTACAAGCATATTTCTAAGCCTAACCCAAGCAAAAAAAATTAGTCTAAAGCTTAAGCTTACTCTATTGCAGTCCACAGAAAAACGTTCCGCCCCGGATATTTACATGAGCCATATTAGCTTACAAACCACCCTTCTCAAATGTTCAATGTGTGCACAGTCGATATATCACGTGACACTATGGAACATTTTTATGCGAATATGATTCCAAAATTACAACTAATATCATGATATTCACAAGGACACTGTAATCTTCCGGTGCTAACATCTTCATGCTTTAAAAATTCAAATTTCAAACTCTAGTTTCATATCATTTTGTATAGAACAAAAGGTAACCTACACAATATTGTAAAAGCAGACAAATACGAATTTTTGACTATGATACGGCGGTCTATAAGCAGACACAATGTTACCAGTAGTCTAATAGGTACAAAATATGTCCCAAGCGGCCCCGGTTATAACGTAAACCCCGCATCAATATACTCGTATGCGCTCACAGTGTTTAGTGTAGTCATAGAAGATTTCATCATTATAATTATTTATTCAATTTCAAACGAATAAAGGAAACAATGAAGACCCTTCCATTCTAAAGAAAAAATCTTAGACAAAAAAATACAGAAGAAAACAATATTCTATCACAAAATATAGCAAAATCCAGCAGCAGTGTACATCCGGAGGTATCCACCCGGCTACGGCACAAAATTGACCTCACGTTTCGGTATAATTTTGCCTGAGGTTCCGACAACATCCTTAAAATAACAATATTTGGCAATAACTGACAGAAGATATTTCTAAAATTATCAAATTTCCCATTTTAATTACCAAATATCGCTTCAGCTTTACCTCTGCTATTTTTCACCTCCGGCTACACCCGGCCGGCCATATTTTGCAAAAATTTTACTGGGAAAAATGACTTAGCTGTACATAATCACAAATGCCACAGAGATTTTGCAATAAATGAATAATTCACTTAACATCTTATAAAAACACAAACAAGTTGACGCACCGTCCATGTAAATATCAGGGGCGGAATGTTTTTCCGCAGTAGGCTTAAGCTTTAGACTAATTTTTCTGATTAGTTTGGTATAAGATCATTCTTACACTTAGGCTTAGGAATATGTTTATACCATTTTTACGTCCAGCTCATACACTGGCCGACGTCCCTAACAGTTCTCACGATAATCCAAACTCGTACGGGAACGTTGAATGGGTTTTTGAATAATTATATCACATAAAAGCAATACGATCTGCAAGATCGACCAGTGTCATTTTCAAGTTTATCTAGTTTAACATAGTGCTGTAATTGAGTAGGTTTCAAACTAAACTTTAACCTTTGTATTAGTGTTAGACCTATCCTTCCACTTAGGCTTAGGCTCAAACTAATCATTGTTCTGCTGAACAGAAGACCACAGATGTGAATATTGTGAAAGTTCACCAATCAATTTATACATAAAAATAGGCCAATCAGCGGATGCTGAAGGTTTCTTTGCTTGCAGCGTTATCTTGTAGATCGCTTTGTACTGTGTTACGTCGGCTTCAGCGAATCTGAAAAGGCCAATAACCGACCGCTACCATAGGTTGATACTCAAATATATTAAGACATTTCTTGGTACCGTCTTGCAGAATATACCCAAGAGCAGCCAAAGAAAAGAGACAGGCTTTCTAAACTCCAACGAAGTTTTCTGATAACAACGCATAAATAATGTCCGCTTCATTAACTATCAGCATCCAGCAAAAATCCCGGAACAGGACAATAAATATGCCATAAACCCTTTACACAAACGTTTTTTAAATGTAACCTCAAACAAATCCTTAAAATTCGCATATTCGTTCATAGTCCAATAATTTTTATAATAAATTGAAATTTTGACAAAAACTTATCGACACCGAAAATACTGATACATCCAGCAAACACCAGCTAATGAAACAACTGAAATTGTAATACTATCAAAAACATGTCTACCACAAGAACGACCCCATTAAAGCAACGCTACTTAAACAACCAGGCAACAACGCCTTAGCCTACTACACTTCACCCTACAACATAAGATTTTTTACTTTGTCGAACCAGCAACAAAATCGCTTTAATAACGTCCTGCAAAGCCGACAACAGCATATTGCACACTTTCTTAGCTTCCGCTGCGTACAACCCAGCAATCGCTGTTGTGTCATCATCACGGTCGTCTGGCGAGTGTTCGTCTTTTGACGTTGACATTGACGCACGATCATCGACGACGTCATCAGCGCCAGATGACTGCGTCTTCGCCGATGACACCACTGGCGCTGATGAAGTCATCGTAGATGATGTCATCAACGACGATGACGCATTACCCAAAACAGCTGAACGTCCCTCATGTACGCGAACAATTGCGTGCGTCAAACTGTTTGGGTCGTCGCCATCACCGTCGCCAGCGTCACAGTCATCGAAGACGCAACAACTTGTGCTTGAGGTCTCCGAAAACGCGTCGTCTGGCGGCGAACTACGGTATCAATACAGCCGACGGCGTTGTAGGTCGCGCGACAACGCTAACAACGACAGTCAGTTTGAGTGCACCAGGCCAAGCGCAGAGTGATAATTGGCCAGTTTTGCTTTGGCGCTCGAAGCCACTGCAAAGAATAAGACAACCCCAAGCTATATCAATAATTATTAGAATAATTAGAATAATAATAATAATAATGATAATAATAATAATAATAATAATAATAATAATAATAATAATAATAATAATAATAGTACCTTTCTGAAATGAGCATGCATTGTCATCACCTAGATAAACTCCAATATTTTTTGAGTAATACAGACTAACGCAGCGCTATACTCGTCTTCTATTTACAGCCCAAGACTATTGTGTTCAGCGACTAACAGTTATCGCTAAACCTACATCCAGGTCCGGGTATTTCCCTGTATTTTCGACGAAAATTTCCGGGTCCAGTTTTGACTTTGGGACACTACTAAAAATCATATCATAGCTTAGATTTATGAAAGAAGTATTACAGGCGAATAATCGCTTTTCACATACGTTATCAGAAGATTTTTAACTGTTGATCAAATATTGCAATGGGTGCACTGTGCACGTTATCTGATTTTATGCAGCGCTATTTCTACCATCAAACGTAAAGCCCTATTCACACAAGCGTATTACGTTTCATCGAAAACAGTTTTACCAAACTTGCATCTGCTACGCTGCCCTACGGTAACTTGCAACGTGTTGAATATGGCTTTAGCGTTTTTACCAGATACCAGAACCGGAGCCGATAGTAAACACAACCTAAATATCCAAGTTTTATCCAGATCCTTGTGGAACTTGTATGTCCGATCGGGTTTTTAATTCTTCTTCGTTCGACAAAACCAATCAAACTCTAACTCAAACATAGTCCAATTTGCCATTTCGGCTTCACAAGCAAATACAGACTCACAAATTCATGACTCAGTCGCACAATCTTTGGCGAAAGATATCCGCTCAAGTCGCATCAACGGAACTCACCTCCATGTCCACTCCCAACGACGGCTGACATTACATCACTAGCTTTTGTATAATGCATTTCGCATAGCGTTCGCAGTTGTTTTAGGCGTCGTTCCGAAGTTTCCTGTGACAAACAAACTCTAAATTCAAGGTAAGTGTTCGGCCCATACCGGCGCTGCGGCCTGGTTTTTCCACAGGACTCCAATCGAGTAAGGTTAAGCTTTAGATGAATTTCTTCTTGGCTTAGGCTTTAGGCTCAGGCGTTAGGCTTAGTTACAGGCATATGCTTAGGCCTAGGAATATGCTTTACTAGTGTTACGACCCTGATCTATACATAGGCCCATAGTTCAAACAAACAAAATGGTGGCCATATGGTAATCTCAAAATCAACATAAAAGTTTAGGATAATAATTCAAGTGCAAAAACGCGCCAAATTTCCAACCTCTAAATTATTTGAAATGCATGAGGAGAGTTTGCGATACCCAAATTTGGCTCAATTTACAACGGGTACATTTTTTGGCACATTTACAGAGATAACACAAAAGCGCTCATAACGAATAAATTTATCTAAACACTAGTCGACTGATGATGAAAATTCTACACAACGGACAACTAAGACTTCGAACCAACTAAAAAGTAGTGAAAATCTGTTCTCACACCATTGAAAGTTCAAAAACGCTTCATAATACATTGCCGCTAGTTTATGATGTATTGACGAACAAGGCGGACGGCAGAAACGACTTTGCAATCTGTCGCACCCGAAGTGCTGGTGCTGCTGTTGTTGAGTGTTGCTAAATTTTCAACCAAACGAAGTGATTTTTGCAACATTTCACCTATATCACGTTCGATCTGTAAAGTTTCAAACCTCAAAAAGTTGTAACAAAAATCCATTTATGCACACGCCAGTGGCGGATCCAAAAATACCTACACGAGGGCGGCCAGCGGCAGATATCAAAGAGAAATAAGTTTGCGAGTGAGAAGCCGGTATCGATTTTAAGCTAAACATTAACACAAAATCTTGCTTTTGATCACTACTGAAACAGGCTAGGTCCACGTGCCCCCTTATCCGCCAGTGGCACACGCACCGACTAAACAAGAAAATGACAGGCAACGATTCCGCTGATACCCTCTCCATCCAAATTGTGTTATATCCAATAGATATCTGTTTCTACTGAGCAATGATGAACCGTTAAGGAGCAATTATTTTAAAAGCC
>JASANG010000720.1:0-12425 GCA_030248215.1 Enoplolaimus lenunculus
TTTTAATTACTGTCGGCGATTATATGGTAAATCCAGTTGTTATGTGTTTATTGTTTACATTGTTATATATATATAATTTATTATTACACATTTCTAGATTTCTACAAATGCCGGTATAACCACGACTTAATTGGAATTGCTGATGGAGGTCTTAGACTTCATATAAAGACGAAACTACTGTACGAAAAAACTATAGCCGGTTAACATACCTAAAAGTTCCGAAATAGTAAGCCGAATTTATGCAAGCAACAGAAATGATATCGATTATCGAATCCATTGAAATATCGATTGACGTCCAGAATATAAAGTGTTAAAAGTTTTCGAAAACTGCCTCAGTTTGTGACAACCCAACGATAAAACGAAAGCATTGTTTCTGAACGTTGCTGATCACGGTTTTTAAAACTGAATCCAACTCGGGATGTTCACTAATCAGCCCAGGGTGCTGACATATTATTGTTGTTGATATTTGATATTGTTGTTGTTGTTGTAAAATAGGTTTTGGTGAATGTCCGAGACTCCCAAAGCCGCAGAATATTATGCAGATCAACTAAACATGGAGGCTGGAGCAGCCAGCCTCCATAAACATTCTGTTATTTTTGCACTTAAGAATTGCGGCGTATTTCTTTGCGATCTTTTTGGAGTAGGTACTTTAGCATCTTATTGGTTTTTACATTTTGGTTGATTGATTGGCATAAGCGGCTTAGAGAGACTTAGACGTATCGGAGCTAATTGGATAAAGAGTCAGAGCAGCTCCAATGTAAGCCTACGGCTCACCGGCTTAAGCATATTTGACAGAATTGAGCACATAGCGCGTAGCCTACGAGCAGTACCTTACCGGGGTTTCTGGGGATTGTTGGGGAATGTGTTAACGGGGATCTGTGGAGTCATTCGGGAGTTTTCTTATGATAGTCAATTCTAGCGGGGCTAGTTTTGGCTGGTTTGCTGGGGTTTTTGGGGATTTGTTCAGTATCTTGGGGGTGTAGGTGGCTCTGCCACTCTTAAACCTTTTTCAAACTAAAAACTAAAATATAAAATAAAACCAAATATCAAAACCACACCTTAGTGGAGTCCCTGGCTCCACCTAGTCTCTCTTAGAACTTAAGTTAGGCTTAGGCGTTGCTACAAGGCGTAGAAATTGGTAAAACTATGTTATGGCGGCTGTGTCCGCAATGTTAACTTGCCTGGGGCCCTGCGTGGCCGTATAATATTGTTGAATATTATTGCATTTGTAGTTGGCTGGATTTGCTACTAACAACATAGCTAGGCTATGTCAACACCAATATGGTGCTTTAGTATTGTGAGTGTCCGGCATGTTGTTGTTGTTGTTGTAAGGAGTGTACAGGGTGATTGGCTCTGGACCTCAACCCGGAATTTGGTGTAACTCTAACGGGGTTAGATTGGTCGGTAAAATTTGGTGTAACTCTAACGGGGTTAGAGCGCACGGTTTATCATGGCGTAATTCTAACAGGGTTAGAATTGCACGGATTCTGGGAAACAGTGAAAGTATTGGTATCGGTAAAACCAGTGGCTGGATTAAAACATAGCCTGTAATTTACTTGCGTATATTGGGTGTTGTAAAGGATTTGGGAGGGTTAATAAACATTTACCGGGGGAGTTTTACGGAGATTTCGGGGCTTGGTTGTCACGTTACGTTTTCATTAGTCTTTGTACGGTGTGAGCTATAGAATTAGTGAACTAGCAGGTTATGGTTATCGTAGTGGACGTGAGGAGATCGCCTAAACAAAGGAACTTTCGACACCTTAGCGAGAGTAAGCTCGGCAGTTAAGCGCATTGCTTGTATTGTGTCTTTAATTCACAGTATTTGGAGGGATTAAGTTAAAAGGATATTGGGAAGCAATTGTGGGCTCAGAATCGGTAAAAGATTGTGAACAAAACGGGTAACCGGAAAGAAAAAGGATTTTTGGGTGATTTGACAGTGTAGCTGGGTCAACTTAGTTAGCTACCTTTAGGTGTAGTTAACTAGTAACTGTCAAACTTACCGGTGTTGGATTTTGAGCTGGCGCAGGTGTCTGCTACTCGGACGGGTAACAGACAAGAGGCGTGAATAGCGTAAACCGTTGAGTAGAACGGATTGTGAACTTGGGGCTTAGGCTGCAAGACATCAGGAAATTGTACAGGTCCCAGCGGGGTTCGGTGCCAGTGATCTCGTGAAGAAAATTGCAAAAATCGGGAAAATTAACGGAGACGGGCGACATCGATAGACTCAGGAACTGTAACATTCGTAAGTATCTTTGTAAAGTTTGGCAGTCAGGAGCGCGCTGTATCTGGAATATAGGGCGAAAAATATCGAAAAACCTACATTGGTGCAGTTTTTACGGGAATTTCGGAAAAATAAAAGGGAGTAAGCTGTGAATTGTATTGTAAAGGATCATGTTTGGTGCCTGGGACTCTAATGAGTAACGTACGGTCGAAATCTTTGAAAAATCCTGACGGGTCGGTTTTGGGTGCTGGACTAGGTACTCTTTACGGGCAGCTAGCTCATAGTGAACCGGTAACAGGAATTTGAAACGAAATAGAGTCAATTTGTGGACGGTGTTGTCCATATATTGCGGAACAGTAGCATCCATAAGTATCGGGCACACCTTTTTGGAAACATAAACGGATTAAATAAAAAGTTTTGGGCCAAAAAAACAACAGATTTTCGGGAATCGTGTGCTGTAGGTAGCGAATTACAACACTGGTGTGGCAAACATTTTTGGAAATTTGGGGTGAAAATTGACGTATTTTAAAGAATAACACTGGTGTGGGCAATATTTTCGGAAATCGGTATAAGCCATTTCAGAGACACAGAAATTTGCAACTGGGGGAAAGGAACTAAAATCTAAAATGCCACTATATAGAACGCCTACTACGGCGGAAGGGCAAGAAGCAACAACAAGAATACCAGCAAGGGAAACGGGTGTTATGACAAGAAACATGTCACGGGAGTCACAGGTTGAGAGGAGCAAGGAAGCCGAAGAGGTTTCGTTGCCAAGTACAGCGTGGCATCGCGAGTCGATGGAATCAGTGTTTGCAAAGGATGTCGGCAGAACTATGGGTCAACCGATTAAGGTGGCACATAGTATGCGGACAGGGGTAAATGCGATGGGTATGGCGGAGAGAACAGGCTTCTAGAACCCTATGGAAGCACGAGATCTGAGGACGTCGGAGGATCAACAACGGAGTTCAGTTGGGACGGATTTACCTGAGAACGGACAAGGGAGCAATATGCTCGCGAGTATTCTGGAAGGATGTGTAGGACACGGGGCATAGTGAGTTCCGGCATGTCCTAACCCAGAATGACGGCGGAATATTAGTAGTTATAACCCCCCATGGGACCCCACGTAGGTGGCTGTCCCAGGGGAGGGTCTTCAGGGTGACTAACAGTGAAAAACGTGCGACACTCATTGCAATCTTTTTAAAATGAAATACTAGTCACCTTAAAGATTCTTCCTGGGACTGTCGCCTACGTGGGGTCCCATGACGGCGTCTGACCCGTGAACAAATAGATAGTAGCCCTATACGCGAATAACGCAGCGCCTAAATAATCATCCCAGTTTTCAACTCGGAGCTCCACTAACGGCTTCAAAATTTTTATCAACGTTTGGTTCCACCTTTCAATTAACACGTTTGCCTATAGATGATATGGCGTACTAAAGTGTAACCCTCGTCCCCATCCTTGCCTTCTCACATTTATATAATTCCGATACGAAAGCCGGCCCCTGAACCGATAAAATTACCCTCGGTACCCCGTTCGTTGGCACCAACTTATCCATAATTAAATCCAGGATAGTTCGTGCTGTCTGATCCTTGGTAGCATACGCCTCCGGCCACTTAGTAAAATAATCCATGAAGCACACCATGCATTCGCAATAGACAAGCGTTTTTCCACTGACGAGTTCGCCAAGGGTCCATCCATTTCTAGTTGCGAATGGGGTCTAAACATGTTCACCCTGCATCTGTCCACCCTATCCCATAGCCGACCATGTTTTTTCCAACCTGTCACAGTCTGGTAACATATACCTCGGCTCTGGCCTCTGAATTTCTTTTCATTCCTTTTTTGTTGAAACTTCTTATAATATTGGTAGTTATAACCCCCCATGGACCCCATATAGGTGGCTGTCCCTGGGGAGGGTCTTCAGGGTGACTAACAGTGAAAAACGTGCGATACTCATTGCAATCTTTTTAAAATGAAATACTAGTCACCTTAAAGATTCTTTCCTGGGACTGTCGCCTACGTGGGGTCCCATGACGGTTATAACTACATTATTTTGAGCTGTTTCTGTTATTTAGCTTAATATATAATATGTTTTCTATTTTAGGTATCGCCTAAAGAAAGAAAAAAACTATTGTCTCATTATTTTAATTATGTTTTGCTCTGTATTGTGTTATTTTTTGAGTAAATTTATATATGGTGTGGGGAGTTTGGGTGGACACTATTATTGGAGTGTATTGTATTGTTTTTTATTCGAAGTTTGTTTTGCTAATATTGTAAGCTACTAGCCTGCTTTTGTGTTTGCTTATCACCAAAGCTAAACTTCCGTTTGGGGCTATATCGAACATTTTTTGCACGGGCTGTTATACAGTAGGCTTAACTAATACGTTGAGCATTAGGGTTATGCCCCAGCCTAAGTTTAAACCCTATAGCGTTGGGTTCCTGCCTAAGCCGTAAGCACTGCGGTTCTACTTTTGCCTAAGACTTAAAGCATTAGGGTCTACCTAAGCCTAACCCTTAAAGCATTAGGATCCTACCTAAGCCTAAGCCTCAAAGCATTAGGGTCCTAGCTAAGCCTAAGTCTGAAAGCATTAGAGTCTACCTAGGCCTTAATGCATTAGGGTTCTACCTAAACCTAAGCCTTAAAACATTAGTGTCTACCTAGGCCTTAATGTATTTGGATCCTGTGCCGATACCAAAATTTAATGCCGATTCTATTTTGAAATTTTGTCGATGCCGAACCGTTGTCGATTCCACCTTTAGTACACCGTGCTTAATAAACTGATATGGTACTATATTACATCATTCATATTAAGAATGAAACCTTGATCATCATAAACGATTAGAATTTCATAACAACTATTCATTTCAATAAATTTTATCAAACGTAAAAGAGATAAAAGTTTTCTATACCAGATATGCGTCCAGAAATGAAACTAATAGCATTTCAACTGACTGTTATATTTGCAAAAAGTATCGGCAAAAAATCGGCAATTTTTTGCAGTGCTGAAGCCGATATTCACGAAAACTGTCGCTACCTAAGCCTAAGCCTTAAAGTGTAGGATCATAAGGGCTCTACCCCTGCCTAAGCTTTAAAGCATTAGGGTCTTATCTAAGCCTAAGCCTTAAAGGATTACGGTCCTACCTAAGCCTAAGCCTTAAAGCATTAGGGTCTACCTAAGCCTTAGCCTTAAAGTATTAGGGTTCTACCCCTGTCTAAGTTTAAGCCTTATAGCATTAGGTTTCTGCTTAAGTCTTGAAGCATCGGGGTTCTACCCTTGCCTAAGCCTAAGATTTAAACATAGGGTCCTAATCACATAAGCCTAAGTCTTAAAAGAATAGTGTAATATATTCCTAATAACAAGCCTAAACCTATACCAAAGCCTACTATACGAGATATATTTATGGCACAAACTGGCGAGCCAGAAACGGTAAGTTATTTTAGTTCTAGCTTTGTATAAGCCTTAACCTTAAAGCAGCGTGCACCGAATCCACAATTCGACCGAATCCAAATCTATTGAAAATTTTTTTGCTGAATTCGAATAAGAATGTATGAAACAATATTTTGTTGAATATAGCAGGATTCGAGTTTTTCAAATCCAATCCGAACCGCACGCAAAGTCATCAGTTAGAGTCTGACCAGTGTTCTAATCTTGCAAAATTTTAACTTTAAGCTTAAATGTATTTACATATGCAAAATTAAAAAAGTATATAATATAAACATATATGTAAATATATGTAGATATATAAATATATACATATACCTATAAATATATATACATATACATATATAAATATATACATATATGTAGATATATAAATATATACATATACATATACCTATATATGTATGTATATAGTCACGTTACAATTTGTAAGTTAAACAGTATGCAGAATAGACGAAACATAAATAGCACCTTCTCGCCCGCCCTGAAATTTGACCCGCACAGCCTTATCTATGAATTTTGACAGATCAACAATGCTCTCTTTCTTCTTTCTGGGTTCCTTTTCAGCCTGTAAAAAACAGCGCGGTTGCTATTACAATAATAATAGTTATGCTAACCAAAACTAATGACGCAGAGTGTGCATTATGCATTTTCTTATCAAATGACGCTGTTTATATAGTTTATATAGCGATACTAAGTTAGCTGCATTAAATTAAGTTAGCATATTACTTTGGTGGTGCCATTTTATTTGCCTATTCAGTTCGAACTTGAACAATGACCCAAAAAATTTTGTGGCACCAAATTTTGTTTGGTTAACCCGATCAAAATATTTATTTTAACGATTTGACCCAATTTTTCGATAAAAATGCTGACTAAGGAATTTACACTTTCAAAAATTAGTCCCTATAAATATACATGTTCAAAAACAAAATTAGTATTCACTTGCAGTTTCAAACTTCTGGGAGACTCTCCGTAAGGGTTACGAAGCTGACTTCGTATTAATTATGGAGGCCTATGTATAAAACATGGCCATATCATTAGGATAATCGTATTCCTAAACGTAAGCCTAAGCGCAACAACGAGTTTATACCTAAGCCTAAGCAAAAACTTAGTCTAAAGCTTAAGCGTCTTGAGACCCAACAGGATAACGTTTTGCTCTTAATTTTTGCATAGGATTCTTTTTTTCAAGGTGTACGGTTCTGGTATCATTTAACTATTATTGTAATAGTAATTATGATTATGCTGGCAGCAGTTAGTTTGAAAGCGCATATGATACCCATCATACATTCGCTTCCACGTTGCGAAAGATATGATGTGTCACGAGCCGCAAACAAAGAAGCTACAGTGAAAGAAGTGGAATGTCGCCGGTTCAATCCCAATATTCACGTTCTGTCACGTGCTTGCCGGAATTCTGCAAGATCATGTAAGTAAATCTAGTAGAAGGATGGCAAATCAAATGCTAAAATCGTACTGAGTTTTCAATCTCACCATTCACTGGTATGAAAGTTACATGACCTATCGCTAATTAATAATAGGTGCTGCACACATGAGAATACAAACCTAAGTTGCAGCATAGCTAGCTATTAGGGTGCCATCGAGGTGCGGCTCGGGCAAAATTTAAAATTTGTACTGGATGTTTTGGAAATAAAACTTTTTTAGTGTTTTATATTGCGCTCTACCTTTTACTAAGTTAGTAATTTCTGAGCGCCAATTTTGACAATATTAATCGTGGAGTTTCTTAAAAATGATGCTTATGGTTGCGTTTATGTCGATATGCAAGTTGTTAAAATGTACAAATTCAGCATAATTTTATAGCCCATGTTTTGCTTCGTCCCCGGTTTTGGCTTGTTTTTTGCAGAGAAATTTCGAAATTTCCATGAAGTTACTTCAGCTAACTTTAGAATTTATTCAAAAATTTCATTCGAAAGTGTTTATAATTTTTAATACCAAGTTATTCCAGAAGTGTTAAAAACTATGGCCCTGTATAGAACAAGGCCGGATCGTTTTCCGAAGGGGCTGTAATAGGGTCAGTTTAAGCTTTAGACGAAATTTTTCGCTTAAGGTTAGGTTGAGGAATGTGCTTAGACTACTGTTCCGTCCCTGTTCTATACAGGGCCATAGTTTTTAACACTTCTGGAATAACTTGGTATTAAAAATTATAAACACTTTCGAATGAAATTTTTGAATAAAATCTAAAGTTAGCTTAAGTAACTTCATGGAAATTTCGAAATTTCTCTGCAAAAACAAGCCAAAACCGGGGACGAAGCAAAACATGGGTTATAAAATTATGCTGAATTTGTACATTTTAAAAACCTGCATATTGACATAAACGCAACCATAAGCATCCGTTTTAAGAAACTTCACAATTAATATTGTCAAAATTAGCACTCAGAAATTACTAACTTAGTAAAAGGTACAGCGCAATATAAAACACTAAAAAAGTTTTATTTCCGAAACATCCAGTATAAATTTTAAATTTTGCCCAGGCCACACCTCGATGGCACCCTAATAGCTAGCTATACTGCAACTTATGTTTGTACTCTCATGTGTGCAGCACCTATTATTAATTAGCGATAGGTCATGTAACTGTCATACCAGTGAATGGTGAGATTGAAAATTCAGTACGATTTTAGCATTTCATTTGCCATTCTTCTACTCGATTTACTTACATAACCTTGCAGAATTCTGGCAAGCACGTGACCGAACGTGAATATTGGGATTGAACCGGCAACATTCCACTTCTTTCACTGTAGCTTCTTTGTTTGCAGCTCGTAACACATCATATCATTCCCAACGTGGAAGCGAATGTATAATGGGTATCATATCCGCCTTCAAACTAACTGCTGCCAGCATAATCATAATTACTATTACAATAATAGTTAAATGATACCAGAACGTACACCTTGAAAAAAGAATCCTACGTAAAAATTAAGAGCAAAACGTTATCCTGTTGGGTCTCAAGACACTTAAGCTTTGGACTAAGTTTTTGCTTAGGCTTAGGTATAAACTCGTTGTTGCGCTTAGGCTTACGTTTAGGAATACGATTATCCTAATGATATGGCCATGTTAGTGAGTACTAATTCTGGTTTTAAACATCTATATTTAGAGGGATTAATTTTTGAAAGTATAAATTACTTAGTCAGCATTTTTATCGAAAAATTGGGTCAAAACGTTAAAATAAATATTTTGATCGGGTTAACCAAATAAAATTTGATGCCACGAAAATTTTTGGATCATTGTTCAAGTTTGAACTGAATAGGCAAATAAAATGGCACCACCAAAGTAATATGCTAACTTAACATAATGCAACTAACTTAGTATCGCTATATAAACTATATAAACAGCGTCATTTGATAAGAAAATGCACAATGCACACTCTGCGTCATTAGTTTTGGTTAGCATACTATAATTATAGTAATAGCAACAGCCGCTGTTTATTTACAGGCTGAAAAGGAACCCAGAAAGAAGAAAGATACTATTGTTGATGTCAAAATTCATTGATAAGGCTGCGTGGGTCAAATTTCAAGGTGGGCGAAAACGTGCTATTCACGTTTCGTGTATTCTGCATACTGTTTAACTTACAAATTGTAACGTGACTATATACATGCATATATAGGTATATGTATATGTATATATTTATATATGTATATGTATATATACTTATAGGTATATGTATATATTTATATATCTACATATATTTACATATATATTTATATTATATACTTTTTTAATTTTGCATATGCAAATACATTTAAGCTTAAAGTTAAAATTTTGCAAGATTAGAACACTGGCCAGCCTCTAACTGATGACTTTGCGTGCGGTTCGGATTGCATTTGAAAAACCCGAATCCTGGTATATTCAACAAAATGTTGTTTCATACATTCTTATTCGAATTCAGCAAAATTTTTTCAATAGATTTCGATTCGGTCGAATTGTGGATTCGGTGCACTCTGCTTTAAAGTTAAGGCTTATACAAAGCTAGAACTAAAATAATTTACCGTTTCTGGCTCGCCAGTTTATGCCATAAATATATCTCGTATAGTAGGCTTTGGTATAGGTTTAGGCTTGTTGTTAGAAATATATTACACTATTCTTTTAAGGCTTAGGCTTATGTGGTTAGGACCCTATGTTTAAATCTTAGGCTTAGGCAAGGGTAGAACCTCGATGTTTCAAGGCTTAAGCAGAAACCTAATGCTATAATGCTTAAACTTAGGCAGGGGTAGAACCCTAATACTTTAAGGCTAAGGCTTAGGTAGACCCTAATGCTTTAAGGCTTAGGCTTAGACAGGACCCTAATCCTTTAAGACTTAGGCTTAGATAAGACCCTAATGCTTTAAAGCTTAGGCAGGGGTAGAGCCCTTATGATCCTACACTTTAAGGCTTACGCTTAGGTAGCGACAGTTTTCGTGAATATCGGCTTCAGCACTGCAAGAAAAATTGCCGATTTTTTGCCGATACTTTTTGCACATATAACAGTCAGTTGAAATGCAATTAGTTTCATTTCTGGACGCATATCTGGTATAGAAAACTTTTAGCTCTTTTACGTTTGATAAAATTTATTGAAATGAATAGTTCTTATGAAATTCTAATCGTTTATGATGATCAAGGTTTCATTCTCTATATGAATGATGTAATATAGTATCATACCAGTTTATTAAGCACGGTGTACTAAAGGTGGAATCGACAGCGGTTCGGCATCGACCAACTTTCAAAATAAGAATCGGCATTAAATTTTGCTATCGGCACAGGATCCTAATACATTAACGCCTAGATAGACCCTAATGCTTTAAGGCTTAGGCTTAGGTAGAACCCTAAAGCATTAAGGCCTAGGTAGACACTAATGCTTTAAGGCTTAGGCTTAGCTAGGGCCCTAATGCTTTGAGGCTTAGGCTTAGGTAGGACCCTAATGCTTTAAGGGTTAGGCTTAGATAGACCCTAATGCTTTAAGTCTTAGGCAAAAGTAGAACCGCAGTGCTTACGGCTTAGGCAGGAACCCAACGCTATAAGGTTTAAACTTAGACTGGGGTATAACCCTAATGCTCAACGTATTAGTTAAGCCTACTGTATAACAGCCCGTACAAAAAATGTTCGATATAGCCCTAAACGGAAGTTTAGCTTTGGTGATAAGCAAACACAAAAGCAGGCTAGTAGCTTACAATATTAGCAAAACAAACTTCGAATAAAAAACTATACTATACACTCCAATAACAGTATCCACCCAAACTCCCCACACCCTATATAAATTTACTGAAAAAATAACGCAATACAAAGCAAAACATAATTAAAATAATGAGACAATAGTTTTTTCTTTCTTTAGGCGATACCTAAAATAGAAAACATATTATATATTAAGCTAAATAACAGAAACAGCTTAAAATAATGTAGTTATAACCGTCATGGGACCCCACGTAGGCGACAGTCCCAGGAAAGAATCTTTAAGGTGACTAGTATTTCATTTTAAAAAGATTGCAATGAGTATCGCACGTTTTTCACTGTTAGTCACCCTGAAGACCCTCCCCAGGGACAGCCACCTATATGGGGTCCCATGGGGGGTTATAACTACCAATATTATAGGAAGTTTCAACAAAAAAGGAATGAAAAAGAAATTCAGAGGCAAGAGCCGAGGTATATGTTACCAGACTGTGACAGGTTGGAAAAAAACATGGTCGGCTATGGGATAGGGTGGACAGATGCAGGGTGAACATGTTTAGACCCCATTCGCAACTAGAAATGGATGGACCCTTGGCGAACTCGTCAGTGGAAAAACGCTTGTCTATTGCGAATGCATGGTGTGCTTCATGGATTATTTTACTAAGTGGCCGGAGGCGTATGCTACCAAGGATCAGACAGCACGAACTATCCTGGATTTAATTATGGATAAGTTGGTACCAACGAACGGGGTACCGAGGGTAATTTTATCGGTTCAGGGGGCGGCTTTCGTATCGGAATTATATAAATGTGAGAAGGCAAGGTTGGGGACGAGGGTTACACTTTAGTACGCCATATCATCTATAGGCAAACGTGTTAATTGAAAGGTGGAACCAAACGTTGATAAAAATTTTGAAGCCGTTAGTGGAGCTCCGAGTTCAAAACTGGGATGATTATTTAGGCGCTGCGTTATTCGCGTATAGGGCTACTATCTATTTGTTCACGGGTCAGACGCCGTTCTTTTTGATGTATGGTAGTGATCCGGATTTACCGGGGGAAAATAGGTACATGGCACCTTTGACGGGGGCGTCGGATCCGGTTGGAGCAAGAGTGCACGGCTTCTTGGACCAGTTATCGGAAGCCTGGAACATTACAACTACGCAGATCCAACGGGTACAGACGCAGTACAAATCAAGCTCATAGCACTATTGCAAACAAAAAGCTAAAATTCACTTTAAACAAACGCTTGCTATGTAATGGTTTAACAACTCGATGTAATGGAGTTAAGTTCGTTGAAAAGAACAACTTTTCTAAAATACATCGAATTGTTGTATTTATATTTTTAAATAAAAGTGCAGCACACTATTATTGTGAATAACGCATTGTGACAGTGCGTATATGTTGTTAACCCAATGTATTAAATAGATTTTTAAATACGTTTTATCTCACGCTTAGCACATATTAAGAACCTATGAGACCCCTGCTTAAAGCAATTATAAGCTCATTTTCTCCCTGACTTGTTCGAAACAATTCGAAGTAAAAAATTTTAACACTTAAATAAAGCTAAAGGCAAAGCTTAATTGACTAAATCAACACAGAACATGAAAGTTGAAACA